>PVJS01005128.1:47834-65643 GCA_004027185.1 Glis glis
CTCACTAAGGAGAGAGAGAGAGAGAGAGAGAGAGAGAGAGACAGGGAGAGAGAGAGCGAGAGAGCTGAGGCTGGCTGCGAACCCAGATCCTCCGGTCTCCGCCTCCCAAAGTACTGGGATTACAAGCATGCGCCACCACGCCCGGCCCATATTTTATTTTTGAAACAGGGTCTCACTAAGTTGCGGCAGGCCTCACAAGGTTGCTGAGGCTGTCCTTGAACCTGTGATCCTCCTGTCTCAGTCTCCCAAGTAATGGGATTACAGGTGTGCGCCACCACACCTGGCAGCAGCTTCCTTCTTTTTTTTTTTTTTGCAGTACTGGGGATTGAACCCAGAGGCATTCTACCTCCAAGCTACACCCCCAGCCCTATTTTTTTATTCTTTTTATTTTTAGAAACAGGGTCTCACTAAGTTGCGGAGGGCCTTGCTAAGTAGCTGAGGCTGACGGCAAACCTGGATCCTCTGGTCTCCGCCTCCCAAGTATTGGGATTTACAAGCATGCACCGCCACACCCAGATAGCAGTTTCCTTCTTAATAAAACTGACAACCAGACTGAACCCAGAATCACTTTATTGAAGGGTGTAATCCCTGGAAAAAATCCTTTAAGAAAACAGTCATAGCAATTTTTAATGTATTTTAGAAATGGGGGAAATATTTGAATAAGTGCCTGAAAAATCACTGACAGTCATTTTTAAACGTATTTTTAAGCCCATATCTGGAGTTATAAAAACCTGGGTGATACAATTCCCTTCCCCCCAAAAAATATAAAATATTATATATTCTTTTTAGAACAAAATCATGTAGATTTACAAGTTGCAAAATATATTAAATCTTGTGGCTGAGAATGTAGCTCAGCGGTAGAGTGCTTGCCTAGCATGTGCAAGGCCCTGAATTCCCCAGCACCCTTCTCCCAGTGTTAATAATAATTAAATCTTGTTTTTAAAATAGTGGCTAAGTTTACAGAAAATGGCATGCCAAGCTTTTGTAGCTACCAGAACAATAACCCATTATTATAGATTTACTAGTTATAATCCACTGACCTTAAGTGTACCAGCCTTCAAGGAAGAGATGAACGTGTGGGGGGGGGGGAATTAAGCTTCTTTTTTATTTTGGTACTGGGGATTGAACCCAGGGGCATTCTACCTCTGAGCTATACCCCAGCCCTACTTTTTACTCTTTATTTTGAAAAAGGATCTCACTAAGTTGCTGAGGGCCTCACTAAGTAGCTGAGACTGGCCACGAACCCGGATCCTCCTGTCTCAGCCTCCCAAGTACTGGGATGACAGGCGTGCGCCACCATGCCTGGCTGGGATTAAGCTTTTTGAATTTTGTTTTGTTTTTTGTTTTGTTTTGTTTTTTGTTTTGTTTTGTTTTGTTTTTGTGGTACTGGGGATTGAACCCAGGGGCATTCTACCTCCGAGTTATACCCCCAGCCCTTTTTATTTTTTTGTTTTGAAACAGAGTTTCGCTAGGTTGCCGAGAGTCTCACTACTTGCTGAGGCTGTCCTTGAACCATCCTCCCAAATACTGGAATTACAAACATGCACCATCATGCCTGGCACCCCAGCCCTTTTTATTTTGAAATGGGGTCTCACTGAGTTGCTGACGGCTTTGCTAAATTGCTGAGACTGGTCTCCAACCTATGATCCTCCTGTCTCAGCCTCCCAAGCACTGGGATTACAGACATATACCACTCTGCCCAGCTAAGCCTTTTGGAGATCCAGGTGGGGAGAGATCCAGGTTACTAACTCCCACAGGAGGGGAGAGAAATAGAAAGTAGAGATGTGCACTTGGGGTGGGAAGAAATCCAGTGGCAGCAGAAGATAAGAGTCACAGGATGGAGTGACAACTGTGCTAGGGCATGGAGAAGCCACACAGGGAGGCGGGCAGGAAGGGGGACACTGCTCCCAGGTGTAGCCAGTGGTCCAGGAACACAGCGTTGATCCTAGACACCAGGCACCCATCCCAGGCGGCCTGACCTCTGCTACCTGACTAGCCTCCAGCTCCTGCTTTCCCAAGCCTGCAAGCCCCATACCGCCTCCTCAGGACCCTGTACCAGGTGACAGCCAGCCACTGTACTCAAGTGTCGCCTCGTTCCTCCCAGGCAACTTGTGTTGTGTTGACAGGTGACCTTCCTGCTATGGCTGTCGGGCACCATGGCAACCTGGTAAAGACCGCCTTTGAGGTCAGATGGACACTTTGGTGCCCATCACATCCACTGCCAAGATCGTCATCTGTCTCCAAATAGGACTTACCCTCACGACAGCTAAGAACCTGGTGAGCTGAAGCCACCCAGCCCTGCTCACTCAGCCTGCAAGCTCCTTGGAGGAGGGAGAGTTAATACACATCTAGCATGCGCCAGTGCCTCTAGGGGAGGACTCTGTAATGAGGCCTTTCAAACCAGTCCCCTCAGCGAGACACCACTTCACTCCCATTAGGACGGCTATTAGCAGCAAACTAGAGACTAGTTGTTGGTGAGCGTTATAGGTAGATATAGAATGTCCCTCGAAGAGCTCAAAAATTGGTGTTCGGAGTTGATGCAATTGAGTCATGAGGGTTTTAATCTCACCAGTAGATAAATCCATTGTAATGGATTTACAGGGTGGTCACCTAGACTGGTGGGGTGTGGCTGGAGAAGGCGGGTCCCAGGTAGTGTGGCCTTAGGGATTGTGCTTGTGTCTTTGAATCCCCGTGCTTGCTGGTTTGCTCTCTCTGGTCTCCAGCCTCCGCAATATGAGAGCAGAGCGTTGCACACTCTCTCTCTGCTTCCTGCCTCCATGCCCTGAGCTTCAGACCCTGGCTTCACATGGACTGAACCCTGAATCGCCAAGAAAATGTGAGCAGGTAAATCTTCCTTCCTCTAAATTTTGTGGTCAGGTCTTTTGGATTGTAGCAGTAAGAATGTTGACTGAGATGGTGAGGATGTGGAGAGATTGCAAGCCTTTGGCGCCGCTGGTAGGAAGATGAAATGGTACAACCCGTTTCGGAAAAGAGTCTGGTGGTTCCTCAAAAAAATTAAACAGAATTACCACATGATCCAGCAATTCCACCTCTGGTACATACCCCCGAAAACGAAAAGCAGGGACTCGGATGGATGTGTACACACCCGTGTTCATTACAGCATCATTCACAATAGCCAAAAGATGGAAGCGACCCAAGTGCTCGTCAGTAGACGAGTGGATAAACAAAATGCAGTATATATATACACATTTGGAATATTATTCAGCCTTAAAAAGGAAAGAAATTCTGACAATATGTTACAACGATGATACTTGAGGCCATTATGCTAAGTGAAATGAGCCAAGACAAGTACTGTGTGATCTTACTTCACATACAGCCCCTAGAGGAGTCAAATTCATAAAGACGAAAATGGTGGTTTGTGGGGCTGGGGTGGGGGGACACGGGAAGTTATTGTTTAATGGGTACAGAGTTTAAGTTTGGAATAAGGAAAACATTCTGAAAATGGATAATGCTGATGGTTGCACAACAATGTAAACGTACTTAATGCCACTGAACTGTACTCTAAAAATGATTAAAGGGAGTTGGGTGTGGTGGCACATGCCTGTGATCCCAGTACTTGGGAGGCTGAGATAGGAGGATCACAGGTCCAAGACCAGCCTCAGCAATGTAATGAGACACTCAGCAACTTAATAAGACCCAGTCTCAAAATAAAAAATAAAAAGGGCTGGGGGTCTAGTTTAGAGGTAGAATGTTCCTGGTTTCAATTCTAGTACCAAAAAAAAAAGTTAAAATCAATCCTTCTTGAGGCCAGTGTCTGGTCTCATTCATGTCCATGCCTCCGATGTGGCCTTCTGCCTCGTGGTGGCTGTTCCTGTGCTCCAACTCTGTCCCCAAATCCTAGGAATAGAACTTCCACTCCCCCAAGGAAGAGAGGTGGACAAAAAGAGACACCGACAGGCAATCTCCATCTTCATCTTTAGATAAAATTCTAGTGCCCAAGCTCTTATCAGGTGACAGCTGCTGGGTCAACCATTTTGCTAATTGTTTTATTTAATTCTCACAACAATCCAAACAAATTAGTTCTGTCAACATATCCCCATTTTATAGATGAATAAGCTGAGGCTCAAAGATGCTCAGCAATTCACCCAAGGTCCCAAAGCCAGAAAGGTGTGAGTTCAAGATCGGAAATGGGCTCCCTGATCCACTGCCCATGGTCTGCCCCAACATGGGGCCATGAGAAGAAGTTCAAGAGACACCCACATCCTGACAGCACCATCTTGATTCTTCTCTCATGGAGGCCAAAGTTATTACGTTGGGGAAAAGAGAAAACATTGGCTCCAATCCACCCAGTGCTCACCTCTGAAAAAGAGGTCACGAAAGACCAGATGCAAACAAGTCTCGATCTGTGTAGAAATAGAAAGTCCCTGTGTGACCGGGTCATAATAATCCACTCTAGGAAATTCTGAGGCCAGAGGCTCAACGCGGACTATTTCTGAGTTTGCAACAACAGCTCCATTGGCCTGTTAGCTTTAAGCCCCAGCATCTAATCTGTGGTCTTGGGAAAGCGTGTTAGGAGGGTTTCCCCAGGAAAGCAACAAGGACAATCAAGTTTGGGCCTCTCAAACACACATCGGAGAAGCCGGCAGCGCATGGGTGTTTAATTTGGAATTTTCTAGCTGCCTAAATTTCAAAATCTCCCGTAGGTACACCAAGAGACAGCAACGGCCGTTGGCAGAAATTCTTAGAAAAACAATTCTCCTGGTTGCTGGAATCACAACTACCACTTTGACTCCCCGCCTTCCTGCCACCAAAGAGGCTGTTTGGATTTGAATTACAGGTGCCGATGAGGACTGCTGCGGTACAAATGTGCATGTGACAATGGACACTCCTTTGCTGGGCGTCCGGTGTTATTTCAGAAGCGGTTGGACAGATGGGCTATGTTCTGCGTGGGGCAGGGCCATGCGTCGGAGAGGAGATTTTTTACAGGGCTGACATCTCTCTGCACACAGAGGGTCCTCCATCACCTCTCCAGGGTAGGGACTGAATTGGGGCAGATCAGTTCTAATTGCAGCCACAGCGATTTCTCTCCCGCCATCCCCTCTCTGGTCTTGGGGCCTGGGCTTCATTTCAGGGATCCTGGCTGTGTGCTGGGCCCCCCGTGCGGCCCAAGCTGCTGCCATGTGTGGTACATGTGCACGCGGCCCGGCAGCTGTTGGGACACAGTAAATCCATTCACGTCCTGACATATCGCAATGACTAATGCGGGCTTAGCGAGGAAACACAGAAGCCTTTGACAAGCAGAAACAACCGAATTACTTTTGGAGGGGCGAGGAAATGACACCCCCGATGGGCGAGGTCTCACCATTTGGTTTGGACTGGGGAGTCCTGGCAAGCTCACCGCGGGAGGCCGCCCAGATGTCATCCACCATCCTTCATTGGGGGAGAAGAGGAGCCAGGCAGGTGCTCGGGGAAGCAGGAGGAAGAGGTGGGAGGACACGGTTGTTTTGCGATCACGCTGGACATGGAGGAAATAAATCATGCCAACTCACAGGTCTGAGGTGAGAGGCAGTGTTGTTTGGAGTTAGGAGCGTGGGCTTTGGAAGCAGGCTGACCTGGTTCAGGTCCTGGCTCCGCCACTTATGCTATGACCATGATACCTAAACAAAGTCTCTGTAAAATGAGACAGTACCAGTAAACACCCCAGCGGGGCTGTTGCAGGAATGACTGAAGCTATTCTATAAAGCACCCAGCATTGTATGCATAAAACCTGGCAGACAACAAACACTTCATGATGGGTGGTAATCAATAATACATGTGAGCCGGGCGTGGTGGTGCACGCTTAAAATCCCAGTACTTGGGAGGCGGAGACAGGAGGATCCGGGTTCGCGGCCAGCCTCAGCTACTTAGTGAGGCCCTCCACAACTTCGTGAGACCCGGTTTCAAAATAAAGTATTAAAAAAAATTAGGGCCAGGGGTGTAGCTTGGAGGTAAAATGCCCCTGGGTTCAATCCTCGGTACCGCAAAAAAAAAAAAAAATACGTGTGTGTGTGTGTGTGTGTGTGTGTGCGCGCGCGCGCGTGCATGCACGGGTGCTGCGGGATTGGAACCAGGGGCATTCTACCTCCAAGCCACACCCCCAGCCCTTCTTATTTTTTTGTTCTGAAACAGGGTCTCACTAAGTTGCTAAGGATCTCACTAAGTTGCTGAGGCTGACCTCGAACCTATGATCCTCCTGTCCCAGACTGCCGAGTACAGTGATTACAGGCATGTACTACCATGCCTGGTTCATTAATACTTTTTTTGTGTGTGTGTGGTACTGGGGATTGAACCCGGGGGCATTCTACCTCTGAGCTACATCCCCAGCCCTATTTTATTTTTTTATTTTGATACAAGGTCTTGCTAGGTTAATGAGACTCTCACTACTTGCTGAGGCTGTCCTCAAACCTGTGATCCTCCTGTCTCAGCCTCCCAAGTACTGGGATTACAAGCATGTGCCACCACATCTGGCTTTTATTGTTTATTTCAAAACAGGGTCTCACTAAGTTTTGGAGGGCCTCATGTTGCTGAAGCTAGCTGCGAACCTGCAATCCTCCTGTCTCAGTCTCCCAAGTACTGAGATTACAGGCGTGCGCCACCATGCATGGCTTATTAATACACTTTATTTATTTATTTATTTATTTATTTATTTATTTATTTATTGTGGTACTGGGGATTGAACCCAGGAGCATTCTACCTCCAAGCCACATCCCCAGCCCTGTTTTGTTTTTATTTTGAAACAGGGTCTTGCTAGGTTGACAAGAGTCTCACTACTTGCTGAGACTGTCCTAGAACCCTGCGATCCTCCTGTCTCAGCCTCCCAAGTACTGGGATCACCACACCCAGCTCATTAATACATTTTAAATGGAGGAAAATGGGCTCTGTGTTCAGTCACTATGCAAACAGGAACCACAGAATTCACATTGTGCAAATCAGCCTCACTCTTAAAGCTGCATGGAGTCAGGACAAAGCACAGGAGGAGGACATTCAGGAGATCTGCTCTGCAGCATGGTGACTGTACCAAACAATGTACTGTGGGAGGCCGAGACAGGAGGAGCGCAGGCTTGAGGCCAGCCCCAGCAACTTAGCAAGACCCTGTTTCAAAATAAAAAATAAAAAGGGCTGGGGGTGTAGGTCAGAGGTAGAATATCCTTGTGTCCAATCACTCATAACAAAGACATCAACAAAAAGAAAAACAAGCCAGGCATGGTGGCACACACTTATAATCCCAGTACTTGAGAGGCTGAGACAGGAGGACCACAGGTTTGAGGACAGCCTCAGCAAGTAGTGAGACCCTTATCAACCTAGCAAGACATTGTTTCAAAATAAAAATAATAATAATAATAATAATAAATAGGGGTAGGGGTGTAGCTTGAAGGTAGGATGTCCCTGGGTTCAATCCCCTGTACCAAATTAATTAATTAGTTAATTAATTTGTAATCAGCAGTAGAGCACCTGCCTAGAATGTGTGAGGCCCCGGGTTCAATCCTCAGTACGGCAAATAATAATAAGAATTGTTTTTAAGGTTCGACACTCTAAGGATGGCACACATTCCTATACATTTGAGTATATGTGCTTGTTCTAGAAAAACCATTCAGATTCAGAGTTATTTATATTTTTGGTAACATGCTTGATTATTCAGTAAATGTAGGTGCCACGTAATGTTGTAATTTGGTCAAAATTTTATAAAATTGTCAAATATAAATAGTTTTTAAAGGTAAAAAAAAATGTCAATACTTAACTGCCTTAAAACATACTCTTATCACCACCACATCAGAACTCAGGCTTTTCTGATACCAGATGAGCTGGGGACCATCTAGGGCGGGAAAGTGACAGTCCCCACCAGTCCTTGTGTTCCGAGTCAGACCTCAGCAGACAATCCCCCCACCTAAAGCAGAACCCTATGAAGAACATGTCCCCGCGCCCGGCGTGGCAGCGCACGCCTGTAATCCCAGCACTTGGGAGGCTGAGACAGGAGGTCGCAGGTTCGAAGCCAACCTCAGCAATGTAAAGAGACTCTTAGCAACCTAACAAGACCCCGTTTCAAAAACAAAAAAAAAAATAAAAAGGGCTTGGGGTGTAGCTTGGAGGTAGAATGCCCCTGGGTTCAATCCCCAGCAACACACACACACACACACACACACACACACACACACACACACACACGTCATCCCCCTGGGACGGGTGGCATCAATGTGCATTATCATAGATCTTCAGCGTGGGGATCTTCCAACTCTAGAACCTGTTGAACTGGGTATTGCGAAACATTCGCTTGTAACAAACATCAAGTATTATACTCTATGCTGGGCATGGTGCCGCATGCCCGGCTACACCCCTTATTTAGAACCATTTTCTTCTGAGTTTTGTTGGCCAGAGTTTATAGCTGTAAAAACTGTCCCTAGAAACAAACAAGTGAGCCTGGCATGGTGGCACACACCCGTAATCCCACTTCTTGGGAGGCTGAGACAGGAGGATCAAAGGTTTGAGGCTGGCATAGGGTAACTTAGTGAGACCCTGTCTCAAAAATAAAAAATAGCTGGGTGTGGTGGTGCACGCTGTAATCCCAATACTTGGGAGGCTGAGACAGGAGGATCGCAGGTTCGTGGCCAACCTCAGCTACTTAGTGAGGCCCTCCACAACTTAGGGAGACCCTATTTTAAAATGAAGAATAAAAAATAGAGCTGGGGGTGTAGCTCAGAGGTAGAATGCCCCTGGATTCAATCCCCAGTAGCATAAAAAATTTTAAGAAAGGCTGGAGGTGTAGCTAGGAGGTAGAACGTCCCTGGGTTCAATCCCCAGTATCAAATAAGCAAATAAATAAATAAATCCACAAAACTGAGAACCAACTACCAAGAACCCTAAAGAACAGCCACATGCCATATAGTGACGTCCCAGCTGATGACACACCGTATTTACAACAGTCGTCCCTTAACACCACATCCCCGGTGAGGTCACAGCCGTATTAGTTTTGATGTTGATACAACCACGAAGTCAACTAATGATGGAGTTCTCAGAACGTGTCCCTGTCATCACATGATGAATGACTGTCAAGAGGACTTTTTCCCGACACCCCACTCGAGAGCTTCACTGTACCATCACCAGGATTCAGTTGGAAAAATAACTTTCTGTGTGTTCCCCTAGAGCTGTGTTACAGTTTGTTTGGGGTATCCCCTAAAAGGCTCATGTGTTGAAAGCACATCTCCAAAGCAACAATATTCAGAGATGAGATAATTGAATCAGGGCCCAAATATCATCCATGGGTAAATCCACCGAAGGATTAATAATTTCAGTGGAGGCCGGGCGTGGTGGCGCATTGTAATCCCAGTACTTGGGAGGCGGAGACCAGAGGATCCGTGTTCGCGGCCAGCCTCAGCTCTCTCTCTCTCTCTCTCTCTCTCTCTCTCTCTCTCTCTACTTAGTAAGGCCCTCCGCAACTGCGTGAAACCCGGTTTCAAAATAAAGTATAAAAAATAGGGCCGGGGGTGTAGCGTGGAGGTAGAACGCCCCTGGGTTCAATCCCCGGTACCGCAAAAAAAAAATAATAAATAAATAAATAAAATAAAATACTCAGAGCTCCCAGGACATTTTCTAGTAGCGATCACTCAACAACCATGAGCTGAGCCAGGGGGTACAGCCGCACAAGCTGCACCATTCACTAAGCCTATGCTCTGGATTGCGCCCCCTGGCGTTGTGCAACTGTGCACCCCTGATCATCACCTTTGCATTTAACCAGTGAGAGTCCTTCGCGGTCAAGCTCCAACCTGCTCTCCTGTCTCAGTGCCCATCAGTAGCTCCCAGCCCCATCCACCTGACCCCCCACCCTGTGCTTAAACACAACTGTCCCATTTACAATCCCAGGGATTTTCAGATGTCCTCCTTCTGTCTGGAATGTTCTCTCTACTCTTGCCTGTTACCATCTGTATCCATCTTTTAAGACCTAGCCTAAAAATTGCCTGTTCTCTGAAGCTTTCTCCCAAGTCAAGCTGCCCCGTCCTCAACGTCCCCAGAGCACTTTGTAAATCCTCTATTAGGAAACTCAGTGCGGTCTTGTGCGGCTGCCAGTTCATCTGCTCGCAGCCTCCTTTGCTGATCGAGAGCTCCCTGTGACCCCATGGAACCTTATTCCTCTTGGCATGACCTGGGCTACGCCCCTGCTCGGTGCCAGCCGGAAGCACCTGTGTACAACCAGGACAGTTGAGCTAGGACTCACTATTGTCCAAGAAACTTTGGGATCCCAGACACACAGACCAACTTCAGGATCCAGAAAATACCCTTGACCACATCCCAGCAAGGCTAAGCTCCCCTGAGTATGATACTGAACACACCAAAAAGGTAACGGGGGGGCCTCGGAAGGATTCTGGCTTTTACATATGCCCTCTCGTGTCCCAGAGATGCCGGACTGGCAACAATTATTTAAGTTGGGCTTCTTTTGATATGCGAGAGTCAAAACCAGGAAATGTGGCCCAGTTTCTCTTTTGAAATCCTTTCCTTCATTATAGTTGAATCTCATGTCTCTCTGCTTTGTTTCAAACTAAATATCAAAAGTCTTCGCTTCTCTTATCTCCCTGACAGTTCTTCCATACTCTGTACTAAAAACTCTCTAAGGACAAAAAAACGCACTTTCAAGTCGTGTTTAGGAACTTGCCACCTCTCGCCTTTCTTCGTATGGGAGTCTCTTCCATGCTTCATAAAACAAAGGAGAAAAGTACCAAAATGTGTTGCTTTTGTGCTAAATCCTGAGACAGGCTTCTTCCCTCTTATGGAGAAAATGAGACAGACCCGGATGTCTGACAGTTGTCATATATTTCATACCTAGGGCCGATGGCCCGCTCAACATATTTGCACAAACTCTACCGCACAGAGTGTGTGTAATTTTTATGCACGCTAATTAAAGAAAACAACCTTCCCTTTGAGGGGATGCCCTCTGCTGAGCTGCCTGCCCGACCAAATTGGGCAGTTACAGGACACGAATACAAAAGATACTGTCTCCCTTTGCTTTTCTTTGCGCGTAAACTTGAGACACACCCCGGAATAGCCTGTCTAGATTATTCTCTCATAAACATTCATCCATTCACTTAATTAATATTTCTTCAGTATCCACTATGTACCCTACGTGGTCATTTTGTTTTATTTTTGTTCTTTGGTACTGGGAATTGAACCCAGAGGCATTCTACCCCTAAGCTATCCCCCAGCCCGATTTTATTTTTTATTTTGAAACAGGGTCTCACTAAGTTGCCGAGGCTGGCTTTGAACCTGCGACCCTCCTGTCTCAGCCTCCCAAGTACTAGGATTACAGGTGTGCACCACCACGTCCAACTCCTACATGCTCATTGATTAAAGAGATTTCTGCTTAGCCTCTATGTCAAGATTTCTCAACCTTGGCACTGTTGAATTCTGGGTCAGGTCACTCTTCATTGTAGAGACTGTACTCTGTGTCTCGTAGGATGTTTAGCAGCCAGGTGTAGCCTCTACCCACTGGAGAGCTCTCTACCTACTAAACATGTCGGTGGCACCTCCACCCCACTGTGACAACCAAAAATATCTACAGAAGACAGGGAGAAAATCAGTGGCTGTCAAGGATTGGGAGGGGGGAGGGATGAACAGGCAGAATACAGAGAATTTTCAGAGCAGTGAAATTATTCTGAATGATACTAACAAAACCCATAAAATGTGCAACGACAAGAGTAAACCCTAACATCGACTATGGATTTTGAGTGATAATAATGTGTAAGTGTAGATTCACAGGTTATAACAAACGGACCACTCTGCTGGGGGATGTTGGTAGTGGCGGAGGCCGGGGAAGGGACAGGCCAGGGAAGGGACAGGGGTGCATAGGAAATCTCTGTACTTCCTGTTCAACTTGACCGTGAACCTAACTGCTCTAAATAAACAGTCTATGTTTTAAGTTATTAATATGAAATGGAAAAATGAAAGCCTCTAGACATTGCCAAATGTCCTGCAAGGGGAGGGCAAGGGAGAGACAGGGAGAGAGAAAGAGAGAGAGAGCTGAGGCTGGCCGCGAACCCGGATCCTCCGGTCTCCGCTTCCCAAAGTACTGGGATTACAAGCGTGCGCCACCACATCCGGCTCCTTTTTAAGGCTGAATAATATTCTAATGTATGTGTAGACCACATTTTGTTTATCCATCCATCCACTACTGGACACTCGGGTGACTTCCGCCTCATTATTGGGAATAAAGATGCTATGACCATGGGTGTGCAAATACCTGTATGAGCCCCTGCTTTCCATTCCTGTGAGTCTATACCTAGCAATGAAAATGCTAGTTTGAAATACGATTGTTTCCTGATTTTTTTTCATGGTACTGAGGATTTTTTTGGGGGGGTACCGGGGATTGAACCCAGGGGTGTTTTACCTCCGAGCTACACCCCCAGCCCTATTTTTTATACTTTATTTTGAAACCAGGTCTCACGAAGTTGAGGAGGGCCTCACTAAGTAGCTGAGGCTGGCCGCGAACCCGGATCCTCCAGTCTCCGCCTCCCAAGTACAAGCGTGCACCACCATGCCTGGTTGGTACTGAGGATTGAACCCAGGGGTGTTCTACCTCTGAGCTACAACCCCCAGCCTTTTTCTTTTCTTTTTTTAATTTTGAAACAGGGTCTTGCTAAGCTAGCATGCTGGTCTCAAACATGCAATCCTCCTAACTCAGCCTCCCAAGTACTGGGATTACAGGCATGTACCACTTTGCCCAGCTATTTATCTGTATTTATTTATTTTTATTTTATTTTATTATTATTATTTTTTGGTGGTACTGGGGATTGAACCTAGGGGCATTCTACCTCTGAGCTACATCTTCAGTCCTTTTTGTTGTTGTTGTTTTGAAACAGGGTCTCACTAGGTTGCTGAGAGTCTTACCTATATCTTTCTATCGTTCTCCGTGCTCCTCTTTGTTTATAGTCTTGAACCTTAACGATCCCTCCACATCTGTATACACAGTGCTTCTTTGTTTCTTTTTTACTCAGAGTATTTGATTGTGTGGCTATATTATAGATTATCCAAAACAGTCCCTTATTGAGGAATACTTGGACTAGTTCCAGTTTTTGATGACCATAAATAATGCCACAGTGCAGAATTTTGTGCATGAGTCATTTTGTATTTATGCCTGATATAATTGGAGAACAATGCCTAGAAGTGAGATTGTTGGGGCTGGGCGTGGTGGCATACACCTGCAATCCCAGTACTTGGGAGGCTGAGACAGGAGGATTGTAGTTTCAAGGCCAGTCTCAGCAACTTACCAAGACTCTCAGCAACCTAAAGAGACCTTGTTTTGAACTAAAAATTTAAAAAGAGCTGGGGGTGTAGCTTGGTGGTAGAATGGCCCTGGGTTCAATCCTCAGTACCACCACCACCAAAAAAAAAAAAAAAAGTGGGATCACAGGGCTGAAGGGCAATCATATATATAATTGTACTATCTTTTCCAAATCCTGTACCATTTCACCTTTGGAAAGCCTTCTGTTTGCCCTTTGCTCTTTTTCCATCTCGTTTCTTCCTGTCCTTCTGCCAGAAGTTGATTCTGCAAAGGTCGGTGGAGATCTTACAACTGTGAAGATGAAACTATCCCTAAGGATGGAGAGCTGGGATCAAGAGTGCTCCCCAAGGCCTCTCGGGCCCATCCAGTCCTCCACACCCACCTCTGAGTTGCTTCTTAGAGGAGAAATGCAAACCCCACCTGGGTAGCCCTGGTTATTCAGCTACCTACCACTTACAGCCAAGACACGGACTCATTTGAATACGGAGTAAGTTTAATTGAAATTGACTCAATTGGAAGGCTTCCAGCTGAGCCAGGCATGGTGGTACCCGCCTGTAATCCTAGTACTTGGGAGGCTGAGACAAGAGGATCGCAGGTTCAAGGACAGCCTTAGCAAGTAGTGAGACTCTCATCAACCTAGTGAGACCCTGTTTCCAAATGAAAATAAAATAGGGCTGGGGGTGTAGCTCAGAGGTAGAATGTCCCTGGGTTCAATCCTTAGTACAAAAAAAGAAAGAAGGAAGGAAGGAAGGAAGGAAGGAAGGAAGGAAGAAAGAAAGAAAGAAAGAAAGAAAGAAAGAAAGAAAGAAAGAAAGAAAGAAAGAAAAGCTCTGGTTCATTGGTATGTTGTACTCACTACTGCAAGCTGTGCTGACCGATATGGTGCCACTGGCCACAAGTGGCAGTTTAAAGTTACAAATTCAGTCCCTCCTTCACACCAGCTCCAGCTCAGCAGTCCCACAGGCAGAGGGTTCTGGTGGTCACTGACAGCTCTGCACAGGACCCTGCCACCGTCGCAGGAGCTTGTGCATAGCTGAAGTACAATTGGAGGTGGCACCGTGGGGTCACTGTGGTTCCAGCCATTTAAGAAGCTGCCATTCTGATGACCGCTAGGCCTCCTAAAGTATTACCTGAAATGTAACTATGTGAGCTCAGGATGATCTACCAATCGGCTAATCCAGTATTACAAGACGTTACCTGCCACAACTTCTTTCCTGATGGAAAAACCCCACTTTGTGCATCTTCTTGCCTCCCTGTCAAGCTCATCTGTGTGGGGGAAACAGCAGGAGCCACCATCTCTTCAAAGGTGGAGCCCTAGCCCGAGGTGATGGCACACACCTATAATCCCAGTACTCGGGAGGCTGAGGCAGGAGGATCACAGGTTTGAGGCCAGCCTCAGCAACTTGGCAAGACCTTCTTTCTTTCTTTTTTTTTTTTTTTGTGGTACTGGGGATTGAACCCAGGGGCATTCTACCACCGAGCTACATCCCCAGCCCTATTTTTTATTCTTTATTTTGAAACAGGGTCTCACTAAGTTGCGGAGGGCCTCACTAAATAGCTGAGGCTGGCCACGAACCTGCGATCCTCCTGTCTCAGCCTCCCAAGTACTGGGATTACAAGCATGCACCACCACGCCCAACTACAAGACCTTATTTCAATAAAGTAAAATAAAATAAAAAGGGTTGGGGGTGTAGCTTGGAGGTAGAAAGCCCCTGGGTTCAATTCCCAGTACCCAAAAAAAAAAAAAGTGTAGCCCTATGACACAGTGCAGCGCATCTTTCAGGAATAAGATACGAAAGCCAGTACATATTATGTTGTATATTATTATATTTAACATATACATATATATGTTAAATGTGTATATGTGTGCGAGTGTGTGTGTGTGTGTGTGTGTGTGTGTGTGTGTGTGTGTGCATGTTTGCAGAAACCACAATCGCCAGTAAGGATAAGTGCTGTCTTGTGAAGAAGAGATGATTTCACCAATAACGCAGAAAACAGCTCAGGACGTGAGAAGCAGCGAGAGGACATTTGGGGGGCTGAGAGCGGGCTCCCCACCTCCACTTCAGCTTCGCAGGGGAGGCAAGGGCTGAGAAGCAGAAAACAAGGAGGACGTTAGCAAGTTTCTGAAGCTTTGGGGGTTTTCACACAGTGAGGCTGCCCATATTGTGTGATCAGATCAAGAGAAATCATCTGTCAGCCTGTCTGTTCACAGAGCTCTGCTATTCATAGAAAACGTACCTCTTTCCCCATAGAAAACACCATATGCCTCTTCTCTTACCTAATTAGGTGCGGGGCGGTGGGTGTCCGAGGGACCTGAGCTGTGCTCGCGGGTCTGTGGCACGAGGGGGGAGGAGGTAATGCCAGTAACTCGAGGGGCCGCTGAGGAACTTTCCGTGGGGATCTCAGGACCCATGGGGAACCGCAGGAATTAAGAAATGTGAAAAAAAAAATTTTTTTTTTGCAGTACTGGGGATTGAACCCAGGGGCATTCTACCTCCGAGCTACACCCCCAGTCCTATTTTTTATTCTTTACTTTGAAACAGGGTCTCACTAAGTTGCAGAGGGCCTAAGTAGCTGAGGCTGGCCGCAAACCTGGGATCCTCCTGTCTCAACCTCCGGAGTTGTTGTGATTATAGACATATGCCACCATGGCCAGCTACAATTGTTTTGCATGTGTGTGCTGGGGATTGAACCCAGGGGTGTTCTACCTCCAAGCTACACCTCAGCCCTTTTTATTTTTCATTTTGCAAAAGAGTCTCACTAAGTTGCTAAGGCTGGTCTGGAACCTTCAATCCTCTTGTCTCAGCCCCCCAAGTACTGGGACTACAAGCCTACACCACTACAAGGGGCTACCGTTTTTTTTAAGTAAAAAAAACCCCAACAACTCAGCAGTATTGGCTGGTCTTATTTTAATTTCTTTTTTTTTTTTTTTTTTTTTGCGGTAACAGGGATTGAACCCAGGGGCATTCTACCTCTGGGCTACACCCCCAGCCCTATTTTTTGTTCTTTATTTTGAAACGGTCTCACTAAGTTGTGGAGGCCTCACTAAGTAGCTGAGGTTTGCCGCGAACCCGGATCCTCTGGTCTCAGCCTCCCAAGTACTGGGATTACAAGCGTGCACCACCACGCCGGCCCAGTCTCATTTTAATTTCAAATGCACAAATAGCAAGTCCACATTTGACCCTGACCATCAATCCTAATAAACTTCCCCCGGTTTTCACTTTCACACTCTCCCAACGGCTTTCACACTTTCTCCTCCCTCCTCCTCCACCCTCATCCCTTTCCTCACCTGAGGCTTCAAGAGAAAATTCCAGCGATCAGATAGACCCCCTCATTAGCTCCCACTGACAAGGCCGCCGCCCACCCTTGCTTCAGGCCATCCTGGCTTCCCTCTGTCACTAGGGGTGAAGCCCTCTGCTCTTCCCAGCCAGCCAGGCGCTGGTAGGAATGGATACTTAATGGCCACAGAGTTTTTGTTTGGGGTGATAAAAATGTTTTTGGAAAGAGACAGTACAACCAGGAACGGTGGCACACACCTGTAATCCCAGTACTTGGGAGGCTGAGACAGGAGGATCACAGGTTCAAGGACAGCCTCAGCAAGTAGTTAGACTTTCATCAACCTAGAGAGACTCTGTTTTAAAATAAAAAATAAAATAGGTCTGGGGGTGTAGCTCGGAGGTAGAATGCCCCCAGGTTCAATCACCAGTGCCACACACACAATTTAAAATGGCGGGGCAAGGTGGTACACACCTGTAATCCCAGT
Source organism: Glis glis (assembly GCA_004027185.1). Lineage (NCBI taxonomy): Eukaryota > Metazoa > Chordata > Mammalia > Rodentia > Gliridae > Glis > Glis glis. The sequence goes on from PVJS01005128.1 coordinate 64,862, forward strand.
ACTTGGGAGACTGAGACAGGAGGATTGCAGGTTCGAAGCCATCCTCAGTAACTTAGTGAGGCCCTCCGCAACTTAGTGAGACCCTGTTTCCAAATAAAATAGGGCTTGAGGTATAACTCAGAGGTAGAAAGCCTTGGACTCAATCTCCAGTACCAAAATCTAAAGAAAGAAAGGGTACAATATGGTTGTATGGTATTATGAATAGCATTAATGTCACTAGTTGTACACTCAAAAACAGTTAAAATGTAAATTGTATGTTCTCTATATTTCACCACAATAAAAACGAAGTTTTTAACTCCCAGCCCATTGACTTGGGCTCTGATCCAACCCCCACAGGCACCCTACTCCTTCAGTTCTCTCTTCTCCAACCCTGTCAGCCTTTCGCAGTCTCTTTCTCTCTGTCTGCCCTGCCAGCTCCTGTCTGGAGCCACCACAGGGACAGGGCCAGCACCCCGGCGCTTCTGCCCTCTGCTCCGCCTCCAGCACAGCTGTCCTCCTCTCCTCTGTCCACAAACACCACTGAGGTAGGATAGAAGAATTAAAATAAAGGCAAAAAGCAGAGCCGGGCGTGGTGGTGCACTCTTGTAGTCCCAGTACTTGGGAGGCAGAGACCGGAGGATCCGGGTTCACAGCCAGCCTCAGCTACTTAGTGAGGCCTCCGCAATTTTGTGAGACCCGGTTTCAAAATAAAGGATAAAAAATAGGGCCAGGGATGTAGCTCGGAGGTAGAATGCCCCTGGGTTCAATCCCCGGTACCGCAAAAAAAAAAAAAAAGACAAAAA
>PVJS01005129.1:0-19236 GCA_004027185.1 Glis glis
CTACACCCCCAGCCTTTTTTATATTTTACTTTGAAACAGAGTCTTGCTGTTTTGAAACAGGCCTCAATCCTCCCATCTTAGCCTCCCAAGTACTCGGATTATAGGTGTGCACAATGCTAAGCATATTTTCAGATAATATATCCCTTTGTTCATAGGCATATACATTATTTTAACAAAAGAATTTCTAATGGAACTATAAAAGAAACAATGGAGAAATTGATTCAGACAACAAGTATTTTAAAAATTTAGCTCATTCAATTTGTCATTACTTGAAAAGGTCTTATCATGAAGACTTCTTGATATATATACAGTGGTACTCATTTTCAGATTTTTTTAAATGTTAGGCTTTTCATGATAATCATGTTCTTGAGAAAAATAAAACACAAGAAGAATATAAAAGATGAGTGAGAGAAAGGTAATAATATTTGGTGTTTTTAACATGTTGAAATTAATGCAAATTATGAATTTGTGGCTTTAAAGAGTGAGAAGGTATACACTCATCCTCTTTATTCATTCAATTATAAACATTTTTTGAGCTTATGCTCTATTTTGAATATATGCTGAAAATTAGTACCCTACTTGGATAAAAGCGCATGTTAAACATGGCTTATCATTTTATGCAAAACGAATTTTTCAGGTGTGAATAATGAACATAAATGTGCATGAATGCATTTCTGTAACAAGATTAAAAGGCAAAATAGGCAAATCTTTTGAGGGACTCTGAAGATATGCATTGCTACATATCTCTTAAGTTATAACTAAAAATAAATCAATCTTTTTCATGGTTATTGGATTTTGTAACTATAAAAGTGAAATCTTTGACAAATGTGCCTATATTTTTATTTAGATGTGTTTTTCTATACATAACAACAAAAAGAGATATCAAATAGTAAAAACATTGATTTCCTAGAAATAATTTTAACTTACTAGTGTAATATTCATTGTTTGATTAAAGAATTCAAAACAAACTTTTATTTTTCCTAGGTCATGTAATATATTTATCTATATTGTATACCTTACACAGGTCATCATTTACAATTAATAGCTAATAAAATAATCTTTACTTTATTTCTTCAGTGTTCTATAATGTTCACTGTAGAGGTATTTTACTTCCTTACATTTATTCCTAAGTATTTTTTGAGGCTATTGTGAGTGGAATTATTTTCTGAATTTTGTTTTCAGTGGATTTGTGGTTTGTGTATAGAAAAGTTAATGTCTTTTGTAAGAAAATTTTGTATCCGACAACTGGTGGAGACTTTCTAAATGAAACCCCAAATATCAGGAAATTAAAATAAGTATCAATAAATGGGATGTCATTAAGTTAAAAACTTCTATGCAGCAAAAGAAACAATCAAGAGTTTAAAGAAAGAGCCTACAGAATGGGAAAGATTCTACCAGTTACTACTCTGATAGAGGACTAATGTCTAAAATATACAAAGAACATTAAAAAACTCAACACTAAAAAACCAAGTAACTCAATAAAAATGACCAATTGAACTGAAGAGATACTTCTCAAAAGATGAAATACAAATGGCCAATAAATACATAAAAATGTACAGTATCATTAGCAATCAGGGAAATGAAAATCAAAATTACACTGAGATTCCATTCACCGTCAGTTAGAATGGCAATCATCAAGAATACAAACAACAATAAATTCTGGTGAAGATGTGGGGAAATAGGAACTCTGATGCATTGTTAGTGGGATTGCAAATTAGTACCACTATGGAGACCAGTATGTAGGTTCCTCAAAAAAGTGAGAATAGAACCACCATATGACCCATCTCTACCACTCCTAGGTATCTTTCCAAAAGATTAAAATCAAAATACTGTAGTGATACATGCATATCCATACATAGCAGCACAATTCACAATAGCCAAATTATGGGACCAATCTAGGTGCCTGTCAACAGATGAATGGATAGCAAAAATGTTGGATATATTCACATGGAATTTTACTCAGCCATAAAGAAGAACAAAATTATGTCATTTGTAGGAAAATGAATAGAACTAGAGAATATTATGCTAGATGAAATCATCCAGCCTCAAGGGTCAAATGTTTTCTCTCATATCTGGAAGCTAGAGTGAAAATAGGAAACAATAGGGACTTTAGATAAGTAGACAACTGGCCAGTAGAATAGTGGGAGGGGATAGAGGGAGGAAGATTGGGAGGGGAAAAAAGAAAAACTGATGAAATAAATAATTCAAATTCTGTTATGTCCATGTATGAAGGTATCACTACCAATCTCAGTATTGCGTATGGGGACGGGTTGGTAATAGAGTGGGACCTACCGGGAAACACACCAAAACCTATGTTCATGTTTGCTTGTATGACTTTGAACCTCACTATGATCTATAATTACATCAATAAGAGTACAAAAACCCCTAAACTGCATTAAAAAAGAATAAACTCCATATGTACTGCATTGATAGTATTGGTGGCCAACTGCTCATCCTCCCCACCACCTCCTGTGGCAAGAGTTAACATATTTTCCTCTTGCCAGGTACTTTAAATGATGGAGCCATAGGGATCAATTATGTGGTTTTCAATGTAAGTAAGTCATTGGGTTCAGATGTTGTAAATCCTTCTTGTTTTGTAGAGGTGGGAAAAAGGAGAATGTTGGAATTTGAGGTCTTTCTCAGGACTATTGATGGATTCTTGTTCTTAACCCCTGAAAAGTAGAACCACCCAGCTGTGGTATAAAAATATGATGATAAAAATAACTTAGGTATCAGCCAGATGTGGTGGCACATACCTGTAGACCTAGTACTTGGGAGGCTGACACAGGAAAATTGCAGGTTTGAGGACAGCATATGGTAACTTAGTGACACTGTTTCAAAATAAAAAATAAAAAAGGCTGGAGGTGTAGCTTAGAGGTAGAGGCCCCTGGGTTCTATCCCTAGTGTCACAAAAGTAGTTTAGATAGCAAATACAACAAAAATGAAGAAAATTAATTAAAATCAATTGAATCTAACATCTCTTATGCCTCAAGACCCTGGTCATATGTAGACCTGATAGTGATATTTAATGTTAATATCAAGTTGTCAGGTTTTACCTGCTCAAAAATTACTTCACATAACAGGAAAATGCTTAAAACAGTATAATAATTGTCACCAAATATGAGTGTATTGAAATTCCAGATTTATGCATCATGGTTGTCTAGACTATGTTTCCCCAAAGTTCATAAGTTTGAGTTCCAATCCCTAGTACCTCAATACATAACCCTATTTGGAGATAAAGTTCTTTAAAGTAGTGACTAAGGTGACTAATCCAGTATGAATGACATCCTTAGGGGGAGGGAATGGAGGTGGGAAATGGGGGAGGGCTAACTGACTGACAGATGTGTGCATGTATACTTCCACTACCCTGAAACCCATCAAGATGTATGATTACAATGCACCAATAAATAAATTAAAAAAAGAAGAGCAAGACATGGCAGGGAAGTGGGGACACAGCAAAGGAAAATCTCAGGAAGAAACCTAATCCACCAACAACTTGATCTTGAATTCTAGTCTCCAGAACTGTGAGAAAATGTATATCTGTTCTTTTTTGTTTTGTTTTTGCGGTACAGGGGATTGAATGCAGGAGCGTTCTACCTCCGCGCTACGCCCCCGGCCCTATTCTTTATACTTTATTTTGAAACTGGATCTCACGAAGTTGAGGAGGCCTCACTAAGTAGAGAGAGAGAGAGAGACAGGGGGAGAGAGAGAGAGACAGGGAGAGAGAGAGAGAGAGTGAGCTGAGGCTGGCCGCGAACCCGGATCCTCCGGTCTCTGCCTCCCAAAGTACTGGGATTACAAGCGTGTGCCACCACGCCCGGCTGTATATCTGTTCTTTAAGCCACCCAGTCTTTGGTATTTTGCTATTGCATCCCTAGTAAGTAAACTAATTTATGCCTATTTATAATTTGTAAATATTTCAGGAATTCTTTAGGAAAGATTATTATATTTCAATATAAAGTATATTAGAGTTCATTAAGCAATCTATCAAAAACTGCATCAATATCAGTGGAATTAATACAAAGTAGTAAAGTAACATCTTTATTGAATTGCTACATTTAAAATTTGATTTATTTTTTAACATATTTGAAATATTCATTATATTCACAATATCAAAATTAAGCATTTCTCTTATATATTTATTGGGAAACTTCTTAAAATGTCCCTCTTCTCCCCTTTCCTCTTGATGCACCTGTAATTTCCACTATATCACTACAGTCCCTCTTACCAAGGCTGCGGTGACATCTTATTGTTTAAATCCAATCGTCAATGTTCTTTCATCACCTTTTTTGATCACTAAGGAATGCTTGACACAGTTGACCTCTTCTTCCTACTTGAGACATTTTTTTATCTTGGTTTCCATTTATTTTCATCCTGTATAAGATTTTATTTAGTACCATGACACTAAGCTATATTTATGCTGATGAATTCTCAATTTCTATCTTCAGCTTCAACTTATCATTTGAGATCCACATTGCTTACTCCACACTCTACTTGGATGTATTTTAGTCATCTAAAAACTTCATTAAGTTAATGCAAAATCAAACCTTATTTCAATCTCAACTTTCCTCCAAATTAGGTTTCTGTCTAGTGATCTCCATCTTATCAAATGGCATCACCAGTCACCCAGTTTCTCAGGTCCCCAAATCTATCAGCATATTCTTCCAAGATTATCTTTAAAATATAGCTTTCATGTGACTCCACCTCCATTACTACCATGCTAATTCCTTAGACTGTACCAATAATATTTCTCCCTTAAGCTAAAGAATTAGGTTCTGGTTTTCTATGAATCTGTTCTTAGCTCCTCTATTATATATTCTCCACATAGTATCTAGATTTATTGAAAATGTAAATTATATCACTTTACTCTCTTATCCAAAACCCTTCAATGGTTTCCCAACAATCTTAGAGAATGCAACTCACACTATTTACTGTGACTTGCTATGCCCTGTGTAATCTTGCTTTCAGCCACTGCTCTGACCCTCTTTGCCATTCTGCTCTCTCATGCCATCCCAGTCACACTGGCACCATTACTATTCCAAACAATAGTCCAAATATGGCTCCTATCTCAGAGCCTTTGCATATGCATTTTATGCCTCTTATGATGCACATTCCCTAGACAGATACCTTCCTAGTTAATTAACTCACTTTATTCAGATCTCACTTTAAATATCAAAGCATGAGAACAAACTTTTCTATCTAAATCAGTCAAAATTTGGGAAAAATTTGGCAAACTCAAAGACTTTATAGAAGAGTGTTTAATAGAGGGATAATTTGTACAGGTATGGATAGTTTGTGGATCCAGAGGAATGGCAAACCACAGAGATTGGCAGTAGCTGAAATGTGTAACCATCCCCAAGCTCAAAGCAGTAAGGTCAATGTTGATAAAGTCCACTTCTGCCTCTAGTACAGCTTGCCACACAGCAGGAGTTCAATAAAGATTTGTGGAAGGGACGAATGAGTAGATGAATGAATAGAACATTTAATTCTAATTGAATACACAATAAAGCTGAGGCTCAGGGTATATATGATGAAGTATTTCTTATTTTTGTATAAATGCACTACTTTGAGTGAGCCTAAGACAATAGCATTTGCACAACAAATCTTCATAAAATGCCCAAATGAACAAAGTGATAAATTCCTTGCCAGAGATCATATATCTGGTGAGTGCTAGAAAGGAGCATTGAAGCCCCAAGTTTCATAACCCCAAGCTTAGTGTACTTTCTGTTCCTTCAATGCATCAGTAATGAGGCATCCTCTTAAAGGAATAAGCCCTCAGCTCTGTATGATCTCATCTCGAGGCAATATATTTCCATATGTCTCAGGGTTTCTGGATCATAGGAAGGAAAAAATACAAAATGACTTAATAGATAATAAACGATACATTAAATCTATCTTCAGGTGTAATGTTGCCTATAATACAGATTAAGGTCCTGATGTCTTAATCACTGTGCAATGAATAGATAAATTCTTGAAAAACTTACCTAACATCTATTCCTAGCATAAATAAGGAGTACAAATATATTAAACTAAAAATCAGTAACATTTATTTTATGTAAGTTCACAGCACAAGGAATGAGTAACAGAAGACACAATTTATTTTAAAAAATTCCATTTTTCACATAATGCTTAATGGAAACAATCTTACTGCAGAACACCAGCTCCTTGAGGCAGGCATCCAAATTATAAAGCTAAGTTTGTTAATGAGGCATCTTCCTCCTCTACCAGACTTAAGCTGATAGTGTTTCCTTGGCAACTTTACAAGGTAAATTTCCTGGGAGGCAAAGAAGTGAAACACACAAACCAATTTTATAAATCTTTCCTGTAGATTTTTTAAATTAAAAAAGAAAAATGTGGAAATCATTTTCTATTCCTTTACTTTGAAAATAGACCATTCCAAATCTGAATTTTCTTGAGCCATACAATTAATCCCCCCCCCAAAATGAGCACAATATTGTGACTGAGGCACTGTACTGCTCCTGAGAGGACATTATGGTAAATAAGTCAAGTCAAAGTGTGCAGAACACTGAGAATTTAGTAGGGAATTGACATTACAAAGACAATTTAGTCAATAAGCATGCAGACATACTCAGCACAAGACGCCCACTGAATCTGGTTCATGGACCTAGAGGCTATGGCATGCTCTCTGACTTCAAGTGTTTTTCAGTCTTAGAGCATGGAGATCTGCAGAACACCAAGAGGAAGAATTCTGAGAAATGAGGTGTGAAAATTATAGTAGAGAAGTGATTGCAATAGTAAATTTTTAGGGTGAAAATAAGCTTTAGTATTTGATACTGTCAGAATCATTTCTTGTTTTTGATTGCATACTGAATAAGTCTGTCCAGGAACTTGATTGGGTGACACAACAAGTAACATTTATTTAGCATTTACTGCAGCAGTCCCCATGCTAGGAACTCTCTTGCCTCATTAAGTAGCATCTTAGCTCTCTTTGATGTTATTTGTACCATTTTGAAGATGGTGAAACTAGGTCTTTAAGGGTTTTAACAACCTTCACAAAGGTCACACGGCTAATAAGTACTCAAACCTGAACAGTAGGACTTCCGAGGCAATGATTTTGAACAACTGTGCTCTCTTGAATAAGTTGAAGTGTGAGAAAAAAACTGAAGAGGACTTCTTGCCATGGCACATAATGACTTGGGAGAAAACATAAATGCTTGTTCAGTATTTGAAGAAGAACTGAAAATGCAAGCAAAATATTTCTGAGGTGAGGCTGATAGTCTCTGATGGGGAAAAGCATACAACTGGCTGATCACAGATGAGTTAGGAATATTCAATTTAATAAAAAAGTAAAATCCAAATTTTGCTCTATGGTTCTAATTTCAAAGTAGGAATTATTATATATATGAAATACATAATTGTGTCTGCATAAAATAAGTTTTTTTGTTTGGTTGGTTGTTGCTTTTGGTACTGGGGCTTGATCCTCCCAAACACTGGGATTACAGGCATGTGCCACCACACCAGGCTAAGAATAGGGTTTTCTAATGCAAGTGCTAGAGATATAGGTTCTACTCTTACCATGGACTTCCTTCTTTAAAGCCTCATTTTATTTTTCCCTCACTCTCAGCTTTCTCTAAAATAGTGTCTTTGTTTATATCATATGTATATGATATATGTCTATCATAAAGGAAAGTGCTTTAAAGCACTCTCGATAGATGATAGATAGATAGATAGATAGACAGATAGATAGATAGATAGAAAGTGAAGCTTCTTCTATTCCCTTCCATAGGGCTTAGCTGATAAAGAAAACTTTTTATGAAATCCGACTCAGTCTCAATCAGCTCCTCCCTCATTCCCAACTTTTATGCATGGATTCATCTTTGTTCTCCCAAATTCAATTCTGCTCAAATGAGAGATCATCTCCTCCCTCCCTCTGCCTCTCCCATGGTAAAGGGCCTCTCATCCAGTTTCTCATCTCTGTTGGTACTTCCAATGAAGAGTGAACCAGTCTGGATTTCTGGAGGTCAGCAGTCTTCCCCCACTCTCTATCCATATCTAGATCCAGTTGATTTTTCCTTCTCAATATCTGCTCAATCTAGTCTTCTTTCCAAGGATCCTGGCAAGCACCCTGGCATCTTCCCCTCACTCCAAGCTTTCTGTAAAATAGTGTCTTTGTTCAGTATCATTTCTTTTCCGGAGAAGTCATTCCCAAAGTATGGCCGGGGGACAGCAGCATCCACATCACCTGGAAACTTGTTTAAAAATGCAGTTCCTTAGGGCCAACTTCAGGCCTACTCAGTAGAAAACACTGTTTCACAAGTTCTGCAGGTGAGTCCCAGGCAGGCTAAACTTTGAGACAATGTGCTTTAAATGCAAATATATCCAGGTTACTTCTGTAAGTAAGGTCTCCATTCTTAGGAAGAAAAACTGTCAAATATCTGTGTGCTTGGGGTTCATCATAATACAGTACTGGACTATTTTTCTCAATTCACTTCTCACCACTTTCCAGGAAGAAACCTTGCACTCTCATAAGGAACCTTGCACTTTCCCATGACAAGTGTATTCTTGCTTCTGTGTTTTTGCTTTGCAGACTCTTCTGTTTAGAAAGCATCCCTGCCCCTTAGAAAATGGCATTCATCCTTGGAGACTCAGCCCAGGCATCACCTCCTCTTGGGGGCTCCTGAGTTCCTCAGGCAGCAGGAATGATTCTACTGAAGATGCCACAGAACCTTGTGCTTACTCTAGGACACTTTTATTCAGCCGTCTTTGCCATTCCCTTGAGGACTTATCATCTCTGCATCCTAGGCAGTTATCACAAAGTCAACCCAATACATGCTACAGGAATTTGATAAATTAATTTTCAAATTTATACACCCACGAGCTTCTGCAAGCAAAGGTTGAACTTCTTGGCTGGCATTAGTACTTGGGATCATGTTGAAATGTGCTATCCCACATTAACAGGTTTGCATTCTGGTGCTATGTTGGTTAGTGGGAACCAGCCATTGAGAAACTGATGATCTTTGAGCTTGCTGAAGAAATTGAACTTCTGGACAGCAAAATTGATGTTAAAATATTTTTTTCTCACACAGCAGAAGTATTGTCCCAAAGGACCCTGGCAAGTGCCCTCTAATTCTACTTTAAGCCTACAAAATATCACATACATAAAAGAACAGATTGCTTAATGAGGAAAATAACAGGTTCCAGCCTTGCTTCACTACTTACTAGCTGCATCATCTTGGGCAAATCAGTTGATATCTGTGATATAAAATAAATCAACCTAAATCCTAGTGCCTAATTTAGGAAATTTTGGATTATTAATTTTAATAAGTAATGCCAATTTGATAATTCATGGAATGTTAGCTTTTGATAGCTTATAGAAAACTATCAATATTATCTATTATTTTCCATGGAATAATACATAGACACAGGCTGTGTATATACATGTGTAAAATAATGATATGTCACAGACATAGATTATCTAAAGATATATGTTGAAACAGATACGCATTAGAACACATTTAAATAAGACCCAGATATGGATGAATCTTTTGTATAAATCTCCCTTAGATTTTTAGAGTATCTTTTTTCCTGAAAAAGAAGAGATCCTAAGAGTCATTTTACTTCTCTAGATAGCCTTATAATTTTTAGACATTTCTATGTCTTTGGTTATAATAGATTTTTCACCAATGTCCTTTTTAAAGGACATTATTTTTTTCTGCAAAAAGTTGAGCAGCTGTTTTGCTATAAAGTAAAATTCATGGGTAAATTGCATCACGTGAGCCTATTCACAATTTATTCCTCTTTCATAGTGTGTTATTTGACATCATATGTTTATGTATCATTGCGGGCAGCTTTAAGCATGTTAGAAATGTGCTATAGCAAGAGAGGAAGAATCCAATATTTTAAACAGGCTTTAAGTGCTACAATTCCAGATACACATAATTTATGTGAGATTTATCTATCAAGCTTTGTTGGTTGAGAGTCAGAGGCTCAATTACTGTGATCTTAATTTACAATTAAACCTCCAATTATGTGATGCTTGGATCTTTGCCTATCTGACACAAAATACATGTAAATAGCTAAGAAAAACACAATACCCTATACTTAAATAAAAAAAATCAGGTTTTTATTTTCAACTCAGTAAATAATAGTCTAAAACACTAGGTTTAAAATAATCAACCTGGAAATAAGCATATCTGAGGTAATCTTTATAAAAGGAAAGAATAAAGTGCTTATCTTTTCCAACTCTTAATAATTACAATTCAACTGACTGATACCTTAAAGCAATTTATCATTTTTATTTATAAATAACCAGAAGACAGAAATTTAATGAACTGAAAGTAAAACAGGGTAATTTATGAAACATCTATATCAATATATTTATGTATGTATCTAAGAAGAGATATTTCTAATAATAGGTGTTTGTAAATATTTATCTAACTATATCTCTCCCTTATTAGATTTTAGGTGTCAGGCAATTAACATGGATATTTTTAAGTTAATTATTAGAACCTGGCAAGAGAATAAATCATATAATTTCAAATTCATTAAGTTCATACTCTTAGAAAATTTTGACATGAGATTTTCAGCTAAATATTAAGTATTTCATGCTCATATTTTAATTTTGGAAATAGTAACCACAGAGGAATTGGATAGAACTAGAGGGAGAGATGGAAGCTTTTAGAAATATCCAAAATGAGATATGTACATTTTCAGAAGGAAGTCAACTTTGAATCTAAGGAATATGCAGAAAAACTCCTTCCCCATTGTTATTTTCTTTGGGGAAAAGTCATCAAGTTCTAAATCATAAGAGCTCTATTTCTAATTCATCTGCTATTCCTTCATCCAATTTTTAAAATGATAAATAATAATCATTGTGGCAACAAGAAATATCAATAAGACATATTATTTCTCTATTTTTCTTCTGGGCAGCTCCAATTTATTGATGCTACCAGTACTCTGATTTGAATGGATATTTGCAATATCAATATCACATTCTTAAAGTACTAGTAAGTGAATGGAAATAAAGCTAATGGGAATTAAAGCATAGAATGCATTGGCACTGTCCTACTGAACTAGGAGAATATAGTATAATGCATGAGTCTGAGAGTGCAGCATGATGCTGGAAATTTAACATCAATGACAAAAATGTTCTGTAGTTAGTATATGTTCTACAGACAATCTTGTTTTCTTCTGTTCACCCAAAAAATTGTTCCTCCAAGTAAACAACCAAAACCAAGCTTCAAAGTTCATAATATTCTTTAATTACTGAATTCATTTAGAATATTTTATATCCAGGTATCTTCTTTTATTAATTTCCTGAAACACATTTTGCATCATTTATTCTTTTTCTCAAATATAACTGACAATACTCAATTGAGCCACACAGGCAGGTAAGAATTCTAAAGTGCATGGAATTCTAACTCTCTTGGGGTTAGTGACGTGGTAAAAAAAAAAAATGTGGATAGTTCTATTGCTTGAAGTAAACCAGACAAAAAATACACATAGTCTTTACCTTTAACATTACAATGGTAACTGAAACTGGGGTGTGTGAGAACTGCGTCTTCACTTTGCATGGCTCCATGATAACTCAGTTACTATCCAAAGCAAGACAGGATTCTTCCGGTTCTGATAGGCTAGCTTCAGTTAACACAGTATCACTGGAAGCAAGGACTCTCTGCAGTCACATTTCAATGGTAGATAATTCTTCATTTCTTTGCCTCCAGCATTCCCTAAACTGGATAATGAATCCTGAATGCATATTTCAATAGTTGTATATAATGGAATGTTTCTAAATTTTAACTTTGGCCCATAGGCCAAGAATAATGTTGTGGTGAAAAGTATGTCCACATCCACAAGGAGCAATACCAGATCGAGCAAAAATATTATAAAACATACCATATATATATGGTATACCACTCTTGGGTATCTTTCCAAAGGGATTGAAATCAGATTATAGCGATACATGCATATCTATGTTTATGGCAATATAATTCACAGTAGCCAAACTATGGAACAAGCAAAGGTGTCCATTAACAGATGAATGGGTTGTGAAATTATGGGATATACACACAATGAAATTCTATTTATCCATAAAGAAAAACAAAAGTATGTAATTTGCAGGAAAATGGATAGAACTAGATAATATTATGCTAAATGAGATTAGTGAGTCACAAAAATTGGAGGGTCATATATTTTTCCTCATATGGGAAAGCTAGGGAGACATTGGGATGCAAAAAGGACTCCAAAGGAGAAACCCCAGTGGAATGATGGAGGCCGTCTAAGAGAGGGAGGTGGGGGGGGCTCTGATGAAGGAAACACTTGGATCAACACGATGTACATATATAAAATCATCAATGCTAATCTTAATATCAGGTATGAGGAAGGGGAAGGAGTGGGGTGGGAGCCGGGGGAAGTTCACCAAGTGCTGTGTGCATATATGTCTCTTGCCTGACCTTCATCATGATATATGATTACAATGTACTGATAAAAATAAAAATAAATAGAAGAAATAAAAATATTATAAAACAAGTTCTGTCACAATATTAGCACTCTCTCTCTCTCTCTCTCTCTCTAGTACTGAGGATTGAATCGAGGGATACTCACAGTGTGGCAGCTTCCTCCCAAGGTGTGTGTGAGGCCTTTGCAACTTAGTGAGATTCTGTTTCAAACTAAAAAATAAAATGAGGCTGGGGGTGTAGCTCAGAGGTCGATCCTGTTCAATCCCAAGACCACAAAATAATTAAAATAAAATAAGTATAAAAAATAAAAATGGATGGGCATGTAGCAATCCTCCTGTCTTAGCCTCTCAAGTACTGGGATTATAGGCATACACCACCACATTTGGCTGCTTATTATTTATTTTAAAACAGTTGCTGAGGGTCTCAAAAACTTGCTGCAGCTTGCCTTGCACCTGCAATCCTCCTGTCTCAGCCTCCCAAGTACTAGGGGAGTTTTATTGGCATATATGGTAGGAAACTACTTTATGTATAGTACAAGACCTTTGCTTTTCTGTATGTTTGGCATCCCTAGATGGGCACTAAAGCCTATTTCTGTCTTTCATGTTTCAATATCAACACACACACACACACACACACACACACACACACATGCACGCATGCACACACACGTATACATCCTGAAAAGTAGTTATTCAAGAGAACTGTCAGGAATAGTTAGCCTGTGGGTAGGTAGACTGCAAGAATCACAGAAGTGAGGAGTACATGAATTACCTACTGCTGCTATATCAAATTGCTAAATTAATGACATAAAGCAACACAGATTTATCCTATTATAGTTCTGGAGGTCATAATTCTACAAATCCAAGTGTGGACAGAGCTATGTTGTTTCTTAAGCCTTTCGCAGAGAATCCATTTATTTTCTAGCTCCTAGAAACCACTGGCAATCTTGGCTTACAGCTCCATCCTCCAACTTCAAGGAGCACCCCTGGAACCTTTGGTTCTATCATCACATCTGCTTTTCCTAACTCTAATCCTCTTGACGCCCTCTTATAATTACCCTTATTATTATATTGGATGCACTGAAGGGTAATTTTGAATAATCTGTCTCATGATCCTAAATTTAACCATTCCTTTAACATTCCTTTTACCATAGAAGGTAACATAGTCATAGGTCCTGGGAATTAAGATGCAGTCCTAATTGATGAATAGTTAACCTATCACAAGGAGAAATTAAAACTGTTAGCCAGAGTAGTCTTGCTTTGAACCATAGAAACTATAGCAATACCTCAGATACCAACCAACATGAAGCTTCCTGGACCAGCCCAATCATAAGTAATCTCTCCATCTATAAGATTTCTATTCCTGATTTACAGGTACCTGTAACCTAGTATTGTTAGTCTATATGTCTTTTCCATACAAATTCTAACCCCCTTAACAAAGATTTATATATAGCTCTTTGTGTTCTACAGGCTCTGAATAAATATGTTGATTCAAAACATTCCCAAACTACGAAAGGATGTAGGGAACAGGCATTTTACTGTATGGGGATGCAAACTCTATTAAGGACCTTCCAAAAAGCATTCCCTTTCAGTGTCTGTAATTCTCTCATTACATTTTTTTTCTCTGCTGCTGTTCTAAGGCTTTGAAACCTCAGGAATGATTATGACATAATACATTATTGGAATTACTCATCAACACTAAGTGAATCATTTCAACACATTTGACTCACTGTTAAGCACCTCTACTACAAACTCATCAGGAGGAAGCGCACTAAGTCACTCATTCTTTTACTGTCCAGACTGTACCTGCCATTTGTCTTGCAGATAAGATTAATTCAATAAAAATCTATTCATGGATAATAGTGAGCTAAATGAAAGCTTTAATCAGGCATGGAAAGAAGATGGCAAGTACTTCAGACCAGGGTAACTCAGGGAGCATTCCATAAAAAAGAAATTATTGAAAAGAGGTGGGAGGGAGATATACCTTAGTTTATAATATCACTTAGAATGTACTTAAAATCTGTGGTACATGGCTCCTAATGATCCTTGCTCTTTGGTATTCATGGTCTTATGTAATCCCCTCCCCTTGAATTTAGACTGGGACTAGTGACAATATGGCAAAGGAATGAGATTTATCTTCTGAGATTGGGTTACAAAATCACTCGGAGCTTGCTCGCTCTCACTCTCTCTCTCTCTCTCTCTCTCTCTCTCTCTCTCACACACACACACACACACACACACACACACACACACCTTGGGAGGAAGCTGCCACACTGTGAGTATCCCTATTGGTAGATACATATGGTAAGAAATTTATTTCCCATGTCAGTAATCAGGCAGAAATTATAGTTCGGAAGCTGGGCATGGTGGCGCACACTTGTAATCCCAGTACTTGGGAGGATGAGACCTAAGGATCCGGGTTCGCAGCCAGCCTCAGCTACTTAGTGAGGCCCTCCGCAATTTAGTGAGACCGTTTCAAAATAAAGAATAAAAAAATAGGACTGGGGTGTACCTCAGAGGTAGAATGCCCCTGGGTTCAATCCCAGTACCTCAAAAAAAAAAAAGAAGAAATTATAGTTTGGAAATCTCAGGTTAAGTATATTTAGAAGCTTCTCCTTCTGACCCCTCTTTGAGACTGAGATGACTTCAGTCTCAGCTGGTACTTTGATTATAGCCTTGTTAGAGATATAGATGCTGAGGACCCAGCTAAGCCACCAAAATCCTACCCAGAGATAAAATGAAATAATAAATGCTGTTATTTTAAGCCAGTAAATTTTGAGGTAATTATTTATACAGAAATAGATTACAAAGCCGGGCGTGGTGGCGCATGCTTGTAATCCCAGTACTTGGGAGGCTGAGACAGGAGGATCACAGATGTGCAGCCAGCCTCAGCAACTTGTGAGGCCCTCAGCAACTTAGTGAGACCCTGTTTCAAAATAAAGAATAAAAAATAGGGCTGGGGGTGTAGCTTGGAGGTAGAACACCCCTGGGTTCAATCCCCAGTACTGAAAAAAAGAAAGAGATTACTAATATTAAAATCAATATTCATATATTTCTAATGTATCATTCAATTGTGTATATTCACCATATATGTGCTCAATATAAAATAAAAATTTCCAAATGATGAATAATTATACATCAATTAGTCAATAAAAGAAATAAAAATTTTTATTTCTCTAGCTTTTACATTTGTACAACTCTGTATTTCTTAAAGAAAACCAGTATTGGGGAAGAAATCCAGTAAGTGATTAGTTGACTGATTCTTTGCATTGTTGTTGATAATTATCAATGTAAATAATAAAAATAGTATGCAATAGTATATATCTTCTTACACATATTTCCATTTCCTTGGACAATTCTGAACATATAAGGATCATTACATTTCTAAGAAAAATGTACTTTGTGGTAATAACTGCTAGGATGTATTCTGATACCCCAAAGCCAGTTAAGAACCAGGATATGAAATTCTATTTAAAAAGGTGATTGCTACACTGAGATACCACCTAACTCCAGTTGGAATGGCAATCATCAAGAATACAAAGGATAACAAATGCTGGTGTGGATGTGAGAAGATAGAAATTCTTATGTGCTGTTAGAGGAATTGTAAATTAGAACAACCACTATGGAGATCAGTTTGGAGGGTTCTCAGAAGACTAGGAATGGATCCAACTATACCACTCCTCAGTATCTTTCCAATAGAATTGAAGTCAGAATAATATAGTGATACTTGCATATACATGTTTAGAGCAGCATAATTCACAATAGCCAAATTATAGAACCAACCCAGGCTCTATCAACAGATGAATGGATAAAACAAAACAAACAAAAACAACAGTAACAACAAAAAAAAAAACCATGGTGTATACATGCAATAGAATTCTACTCAGCCATAAAGAAGAACAAAATTATGTTATTTGTAGGAAAATGAATGGAAATGGACAATATTATGCTAAAAGATATTAGTCAGTCTCAGAAAGTCAAGGACCATATGTTTTCTCTCATATATGGAAGCTAAAGAGAAAATAGGAAACATAATGGACTTTAAACAATGCAAAGAGAGACCTGTAGAATGGTAGAAGGGGTTTGGGGGAGGGAGTCAGGGAGGTGAAGAGTTGAATATGGAAAGAGTTCAGAAACTATGACAATATATTAAGGTATCATTACCAATCTCACTAACATCTGTGGAGAGAGAGGGAGGAGGGAAGGACAGGGTGGAATGTGGAGGGGAATACACCAGGATCTAAGTGCATGTGTTTCATCACATTGAACCTCACTTTGATGTAAAATTGCAATGCACTAATAAAATAATTTTTAAAAGGCAATTCTTTTTCAATTATGTATGAATAGTTTGGTTGAATTGACAAGAATGCTTAAAGAGCACTAATTTTCAGCTGCTACATACATAGTCACAGCAGATGAATCATACTTTTTTTAAACCTGAGATACTTTATATCAAATTAAAAACACTCCTTAGTCAATGTCTCTGACCACATAATGAAAATATTTATCCAGTTCAATTCCACCTAGTGCTTTAGAAAAATAAGGTGGTTTAAGTCTCCTTTTCAGCGAGCCCTGAAAAATATATATATATATATTAAAAATCCACATGAAGAATTCCCCTTATTTGTAGCAAATGATCCAACCTTACTTTGCATAGAAAACCACCAGCCAAAACAAAAAAAATACATTTTCCTTAGCAAATTTATCTTTCTGCTCAAATGATCACCACTGCACACCAATTGGTTTTGTCTAAATAGTTTTGCATTTCAAATTTCCTAAACTCTAGTTTCCTTAGGGAACTCCAGGACCCCATTCTGTAATTCTATAATAATAATGCTATATTATATAATTGTCTGAATAAGCAGGGTCCCCAAAAATGTGACCCAAATTTATCCAGAATCTTGTAACCAGAAAATCAATAAAGACTAATTTAATATCAACATATTATGATTTTTGTGTTAAGTAGTTTAGTGCTGGTATTAATGCTTAGTTAAGAATATAAGTTTTGGAGCCAGGAGTCCAAAGTTGGAATCTTGATTCTATTGTGGTCCAGATGTATAACACTGGGCTAGTTCTGTGTTTTAATTTCTCACATATAAAATTTAATAATAGCTAGGCATGGTAGTGCAGACCTGTAATCCCAGTTACCTGGGAGGCTGAGGCAGGAGGATCATAAGTTTGAGGCCAGTCTGGGTGACATAGAGATACCTTGTCTTGAAATAAAATAATAAAAGGGCTAAGGATATAGCTCAGTAGTAGAGCTCCCCTGGGCTCAGTCCCCACTACCACAAAATAAGTAAGTAAATAAATAACGTATGTAAAAATTTTGCTAACCTCAGATGGTTGCTAGGAGGGTAAATGTTTGCAAAAGCAAATGTAAATGAAAGTGACATGGTGGTAGCATGAGTAGAGTCAGTTTTGCCAGTAGTAGCCACTGCAATGTTGTCTGGATGTGTTCTATTTAAATTTTGATTTATATACTGGTTAAAAGAAAAATCTGGGCCTGTCAATGTCTCTGCCAGGTCTGTGATCAATGGCAAAGGAGGTGGTAGCATTATTTCATCAGAAGGCATTGTGGATGAATGCAAAGGAAAAAGACTAACATTATTGCATATTTGAGCCATGCATATTTAACTGAAAACCCATGAAGCCACCTGGCCTTGCTTATGAAGCAGAGACATAAGCCATGGTTAACAGATCTTAATACTTTTTACAAGCTCAATGGGGAACTAATAAACAGCGTCTACTAAAGTCTTCCTGTACAGGATGACCTCAGCAAAACTTTTTGTTTTTAAAAATTATTCCTGTATTTTTATTTGTTCAGAATGTGTTTTGATTAAGCTTCCATAAGTAAAGGAATTAAATATTATTTTGGACAGTTATTTGAAGATCTGCAATAAAGAGGTTAGCCTATTAAAATGGGATCCAATTAGTCCTGTCCTATGCGGCTTCCTGCTGTTTTTCTCCACTAGACAAAAAGGTACTCTTTTATACTTAAACCTCGTACACTTGAAATGAAATAATGTTTTACCTTTTGGCCTTGACATTTTTTTCCTCTTGAGAAACAAGACTTTTTTCCCATAGAAAAGTAAATGATTTTAATCCTAAATTTGGTTTATTGTGAATCCAGAATCTTTTGTTACTGAAAAGAATCATAGCTAGACAATCTTTAATGAGAGAAGTGACACACTTACTAGAAAATGTAGATACCCCTGAATTTCTAAATTTTGTTTAATGAAAATGTTCTAGTTGTATAATAAATTAGACATAAAAGTAAAATATCTTCCCCCTCTCTTTAGATTGCAGTTTTTCATCAGAAAGTGTGTGTGTATGTGTGTGTGTGTGTGTGTGTGTGTGTGTGTGTGTGTGTGACTCCTCAAGTAACATATTTTTCAGTACATTCTTCTTAAGTCTTGAAGGTTATTCAAATTTATTAAATGTTATATAAGGTATAATAGTTATAAAAATTGTGGCATGGTATTTAAAAACTATTACAAAATAAAAAGTATTCTATTTACAATTATTTTCTTTTGTAAAAACTCTAAGCTCATACTGGAGATACACATCCAATTAGTTTGGAGAAGGAAAGGGTTAGGGAAATTAAATAAGTCTTATTTGTAACAAGAGGTTTGATTGGCCCTTCAATGGAAAAACAGAACTACTGTATTTAGATTTCTATTATTAGAAATAGGACAATTTAATCTCAGTGATTGGGAGGCTGAGATAGGAGGATTGCAGTTTCAAGGCTAGTCTCAGCAATTTAGCAAGATCTTCAGCAACTTAGCAAGACCCTGTTAAAAGATAAAAATTATAACAGG
>PVJS01005129.1:19336-65642 GCA_004027185.1 Glis glis
ACGCAGGGGCGTTCTACCTCCGCGCTACGCCCCTGGCCCTATTGTTTATACTTTATTTTGAAGCCGGGTCTCACGAAGTTGCGGAGGGCCTCACTAAATAGAGAGAGAGAGAGAGAGAGAGAGAGAGAGAGAGCTGAGGCTGGCCGCGAACCTGGATCCTCCGGTCTCCGCCTCCCAAAGTACTGGAATTACAAGTGTGCGCCACCACGCCCAGCCCCCCACTGTCATTCTACCTGTAGCCAGAAACCCCACTGGAGCATGGTTTCCAGTAAGTAAACTGAAAAATCAATCAGTAGAGGAAAAACTTTTCCAAAATGTTGCAAATGCTTCCGCAGGTCTGTCTCCCTCTCTGTTCAGTACCTTTCTTTTAAACCAAGACTTTGTTTAGCTCACTGCTCTATTTCCAGGTACCTATATTCATCAGTGTCTGTGAAAGATAGGCACTCGATACTCGATACTTATGATCCAATGCCTGCAGGAATACACTATCAATTCAGATTAGGCTAGAATGATCAATCGAGGAAATAGCTGACATTAACGTCTTAAACAAATTAGATATGCTGTTTGGAAACTGAATTCAGGAATACTATAACCAAAGTGGTAAGAATAATTTTGTTCAGATACACTTGTAGAGCTATGGTTTTATTTTATTTTATTATTTTTTGTGGTACTGGGGTTTGAACCCAGGGGCATTCTACCTCCGAGCTACACCCACAGCCCTATTTTATTTTTTATTTTGAAACAGGGTCTCACTAAGTTGTAGAGGGCCTCACGAGGTTGCTGACACTGGCTGTGAACCTGAAATCCTCCTGTCTTGGCCTCCCAAGTACTGGGATTAAAAGCGTGCACCACCATGCCCAACTTTAAGCTACAGTTTTAAAGAAGACACATAAAATCTATTTATCTGAATGTTACCATGGATATCCCTGTTTCAGAAGAAAAGCATGAAGATGGCAAAATACAGATTCCAAGCCTTACTTTGACAGTTTCTGATTTAGTAGGCCAGATATTGAAAAAAAATTGTTTCTAAGAAAGATTTACATAGGATGGTTTTGATAAAGAGTCATGGGAAAAAATATGAAGAATCATGAGGAAATAAAAAATTATGTTCATGGTTTGAAGCAAATTCTTTGTTGCAAATTGCTTTGCATATATTTTGGCCATTTGCCTAAATTTATGCCTCTGAAGGTATGGATATGAGATGTGCAAATTAGAGTTGTTATTAATTTCAACCTACCTAGTCCTGTCCTTGTCTCTCTCTCAGACACACACACACACACACACACACACACACACACACACACACTTAATGGAAACAAAAGTTCATTCCTTTCTCTTCTAAAATATCAATTTTCATGTTCTGTGTCAATTACTATATAATGTTGTATTATAATGTAGTATAACGGATTTCAGCACAAGGTCTTCTATTTTATATATAGGTAAAACTAAGATATCTCCTACCCATAAGCAGCTTTGAAAGCGGACTCATTTCTCCTCAGAAATGCCTTTAAATCAAATCAGGCATTGGATCTTATTATTACAAGACTCCAGAAAAACTTTAGAAAGAAAACATTAAAAAATGGTAAAAAGTTACAAAAATTGATAAGAACTTAAACCTTTTTCAACACACAAATGATCTATCCATGTCCTTAAACATTAGTAAAAGATAAAAAGGGATAATTAGTAAAAATAAAAAGGGATCACTTGAACACTAACTTGAAATTTATATCAATAGCAACTTAAAAGTTTGATAGGATTGGTCAGGGAATGTAGCTCAGTGATAGAGCACACTCCTGACATTCATTAGGCTCTGGGTTTGATTCTCAGCACCAGAAGAAAGGAAGGAAGGAAAAAAAGACAGGATTGAGTAAATACTATAATATATGTTGCATAAAACTTTTAATAAATACATCGATACATCAAAGTTATTGTAGCATTTTAATGACATTAAGATTATGCAAATGTGACTTTTTGAAGAGATATTTTCTTCTTGCTTTATGTTTTTTAAAGAAAATGCCATGAAAAATTTATATATTCTAAATCATGTAGTGGAAAAATTATTTTATTCACAGGAGTCATATTATAAGCTCTTGTTCAGGAAATGAAGTTTAAAAAGTCATAATATGCACCAGACACGGCAGCACACACTTGTAATCCCAGCTACTCAGGAGGCTGAGGCAGAAGGACCGCAAGTTCAAGCCTGAACAAATTAGGGAGACTGTCTCAAAATAAAATAAAAAGGGCTGAGGTGTAGTTCAGTGGTTGAGCACTTGCCTAGCATGTGTGAGGCCCCAAGTTCAATCCCCAGTATTGAAAAAAATCATGATATGCTTTCTACAACAAAATTTAGCTTCTCTCTCAATTATCAGAATTAGATGTAGTTAAGTGTAATCAAATGAAAAGAAAAATAAATGATAGGATCCTCAGATGATACTATAAAACTTAGAGTCTGCTTTCAGCATTTCTTAACCCTGAATCATCCTCCAGGTAACACCCTGCTGTCCTTCCCTTTTTAATCCAACTTACAGAAGGAGCAGTGTACATTTAACTTTCTCCACATCCTTACTTATCATTCAATTCCTAACCTGTTTCTGTCCCCACCATTCTATCAAATCTCATCTTGTCAAGGTCACAATGACATCAACATATTGTTAAATAAAATTCTTAATTGCTACAACATGGTTGACCTATCACTCCCTGAAATTTTAACCCATAAATCTTGTCTTCAATAAATATTTAGGAATCTCTTCTATTCCTATGACCATTTGGTTTCTGACTGCTTCCATGGATTGCCCTTCCACTTGAGCGCCCCTGCGATGTTGACGTTCCTCAGAGTTCAATCCTTGACTCATGTATTCATACTCTGTGATCCCTATGGATGCTCTCATCCATTCATAGGGTCATAATCGCCAAAAGTAATACAGTCTGATGACTCCCAAATCTTCATCTCCTCAAGTGCTTGACTTGTTGTGCTGAGACATTTCAAATAGAAGGTATCAAAACTGAAGGTCCTGTCTTTTTTTCTCAACTGCACCTCATTCCTCAATTAAAATTATGATGATCAGTCACCTAGACCAGACTTTGGGAAACTCCTGAATGATTTCTTTCTCCATCATATTTAATCAGTCAACCAGTCCTGCTGATTATACCTCTTAAGTGAGTTTCAAATTTTGCTGCACTTGAGAGTTTCCCAGGATGCTAATAAAAGTGTACACCCTAAATGTCATCCGAAAGTTCCTGACTCTGAGGGCTTGTGGAGGAAAATCTCCATTTCTACCAGGAGAGGTTTGTTTTTCTCTGATGTGCAAGATCTGAACTGAACATTCTTACAGCCTATATGGAGGGAGTGGACAGTCATTGAAGAAGAAAATGGGAAAATCATAATGTTGTGAGGCATTAGGCATCCCCTTGTTATAAAAACAGCCCTGCACCTATTGGTGATTCATTGTACTTTGGAAGGAGTAGAAGGGGGAATATGCAAAGTTACACATCCCATGCTTTACACCCTAAGCTTTTTCTCAGTTCTTTTGAAAACTCTGTATGAGTTTTAAAAAATAGTCTTAATTTTCTTCTTTTTATCAAGTTTTATCTTTTAGACTGATATGAATTATCTTTATCCTTTATCCAGTTTTATGCACTCTGAGAAAGTAAGATGATAAGATGGTGACCGAACTTGTAGTTAAAAACTGTTTCTCATAGAAGCTCAGCCACTTGGGATAAGCACCAGGTGATTTACTAATTTCTGCAAAGGAAAATAAAATTAAGTACATTTTAAAACAGTAATGCTTATTTGGGCTTACTAAGTGCCAGTCACTGCTCTAAGCCAGTACATACTAATTTAATCTTTTTATTTTTATTTTTATTTTTATTTTTATTTTTATTATTAATGTGATTTTATTGGTGCATTATAATCTCACATTATAATGTAAATCATGTTGACAGTGACATACATACACTCACCATTTGGTGCCCACCCCCAGCTCCCCATCTCCCTCCTTCCCCATAGGGAGTACTGAGGTTGACGTTGGTACATTCACATATGTACACATAGTCGATGGTAGAATTTCCATTGATGAACCTCAGTCTTCCCCCTCCTCTTCCCTTAGTCCACCTCCCTGGCTCCACTGAGGTTTCTCCTTCATTATCTGGAGTCCCTCTTGTATCCCTATACTCCCCAGCTTGCGCATAGTAGAGAAAACATATGACCCTTCACATTCTGCGATTGGCTAATCTCACTTAACATAATGTTCTCCAGGTCCTTCCATTTTCTTGCAAATGACATAGTTTAATCTTTTTAACTCTACAACTATTTGTACAGTTATTATTTAATCTTCATGATAGCCTTATATCATGGATATTATTATTGTTATTATTATTTATGAAGAAACTGACCCATCAAGAATCAATGGCAATAGTATGATATTGCTGTTATTATTCCTGTGGATTCACTGATTCCTTAGTAGGAGTTGAATGACAAAAAAGAGAAAGAAAAAGAAAAGATGTTCTTTCTTTGCTGACCATGCCAACTCTGGCCTTTCCACACAAAATGATTTGGCTTTCTGACGTTAGCCTCTGAGGCTAGGTTCTAAGGACTACAGTGAAACCATCTGTGAAGCAAAGATAACCCTGCCTAATTGTAGGATAACAACAAAGATGACACTGGATATATAAATAAAAATCCTTTGAAATTATAGCTGCTACTCAAGGACATCAAAGACAAAGTTCTACTAAATGCATTTCTATAGCTCTCACACTAAAAATAAAATTTAAAATCCCTACTGTGCTTTGTGTGTGTTTGTGTGTGTGTCTGCGTGGTGCTGGGGATTGAACCCAGGGGGATCCTACCTCCAAGTTACATCCCCAACCATATTTTATTTTATTTTTATTTTAAAACAGGGTCTCACTAAGTTGTTGAGGCTGGCCTTGAAACTGATCCTCGAGTTTCAGCCTCCCAAGCACTGGGATTAGGGGCTTGTGCCACCAGGCCAGGCTTATTCTTGTGCTTTAAAGATGCTTTCTTTTGCCAAATATGAACTCTATCATAGCATGCAGGAAATTGAATGATGAACTATAACAAGAAATAGGGAACCTGCAAATCTTCTGCCCAGGGTAGGTGAGAGTTGTTTTGATTGTTATTGTTTTTGGCAAATTCCAGAGCATTTGTTTCTGGGACATGTATTTCAAAACAATTTTATAGCATTCTATAAAAGATTACTAGTTCCCCTTCTGGCATTGTCACTATGTTCGAATTTACACATTAACTCCTTATAAAGAATGCTATAAAAAGTAAAATGATAAGCAAAATTACCACAGGCATATTCCACAGAACAATCACCAACACAGTCACCGGAGAAAGAAAAAAAACCTGAAATGTAAACAAGTTTACTGGAGATAAAAATTGGATGAAAAGAAAAACTGGTGTGTGGAAATAAACTTTAGTGCAAACATTCAGTGTTTGGACTTTCCGATATTTTATATATTCTAAAAATCAATAAAATGTTGCCAGGGCTCCCAATTGAAATGAAAGATGTTTGGAAGATAAAGTAGAGACAGACCATGGAGAAGTGATTAAACTTTATATGAGTTTTGAGCAAGTAAAGGTATACAAGACTTTGAGACCCACAGCGTGGGCTCTGGAGCGAAGCTCCATCCTCCTGCACAGACAGGGCAGCGGGCAGATCACTGAGCTGCTGGTCATGACATTTCCCTCTCTGTGAGGTGAGGGCCACCTCATGAGGTGTTTGTGTAGGTTAAATAAAATGCAAAGAACATGGTTAGTACATTGCCTGACATTTAGTCACCAGCTGGCAAATGTCACCTATTACTAAGATTGCTGTAGCTACTGCTATTACCACAGGTGATAGGTGTTAGGTAGAGACCCAGTGCCCCCATGTGTCAGGGCTGAGGTCAAACAGATCCAAGATTTTAGAGGGAGTTAGAAGGACAACATCTAGAAGGTTCCACATGGTGCTGGAGCTCTGTTAGCACATTCATCCACACCACTTTCTGTTCCTTGAGGCAGGAGACTTTGGGGGTTAGAGCTTGGGCTTGTGTCAGACACCTGGTTCAAATTGTGGTTTTGAAGCTTATTAAATGCATGATCTGAAGTTACTTAACCTCTTTCCCAATCTGTAGAAAGAGGATAAAAATAAAAGCTGACTAAGTGGGTTGTTGTGAAATTGAGATGACACATTTCACATAAAGAACTTATTCAGTTTATGAAACATGGTCTGTGCTAATAAATAAATAACAATCTCTGCCCAATATTCTACCATTCTCTCCTTCAGTGCATTATGAAAATAGTAATACGGTTCTCCATTAAAACTAAGCATAGGCTTGTTACCTATGCTTTATTTCATCAGTCACATGACTGTTCTTTTGATAACTGAATTCTTTTACTCATTTCCATTTACCCCCTAAGAGGGGTAAATGTGCATTTTACGGGAAGGCAAAAGAACAAAAGGGAAAACAGCCGAAAGGTTGGATGTACAAGAGGTAGATGAGGGAAGAGAAAAACAAGGGCAGACTCTTAACTAGAGAAAATAAGAAAAGAAAAAAAAAAGCATGGGATATGTGGTGGCAATTCCCACCTGGCTGGCTGCTGATAGGAGTGAGAAAAATGTGGCAGCCGGGCAATACCCAGGGGACAAGTTATCATCCTGAGCCCCACCCTGCCACCCACAGCACCGTGGCTGCTCTTGCCTGGAGCCACATTCCAGTTCAGATTTTGCATACACGACATGGCTCTGCACATACACACCCCTTCAATATACAAACATGATGAAGCACCTCCTGGCCCAAAGGGATCTTTTCTTGGTGCATTTTTCTTTCCCTGGCTATTTATCAATTTCTGGGTTGCATTGAAAACCAATTTTTTAGGAGCCAGGCGTGGTGGCGCACGCTTGTAATCCCAGTACGTGGGAGGCTGAGACCCAAGGATCGGGGTTCGCGGCCAGCCTCAGCTACTTAGTGAGGCCCTCCACAACTTAGTGAGACCCTGTTTCAAAATAAAGAATTAAAAAATAGGGCTGGGGGTGTAGCTTGGAGGTAAAAGCCCCTGGATTCAATCCCCAGTATCACAAAAAAAGAAAAGCAAAAACCAATTTTTTTTTTAATATTGTCCCCACTACCCTTCCCTGCCATACACACTATATTACCCAGTCCACTCCACTTTGGTTTAAAACCCCATCACTCCAGAAAAACCAACCTGTTAACATCCCTAAATGACTTAAATCCATTTTACTACATGCCAGTAGCATTTCCTGGAGTTGTCCACACCTTCCTTTTCAAAACCTTGGGATTTATGATCACACTGAGTTTCCTGGGTTTTATTCTAAGTGCCATACGAAGCCACTAAAAGATTTTTTTTTGGGGGGGGGTCTTCATTAACAGTATACTCTATGGGTTTTACTCTCCTACCTTTCTGGTTTCTCTTCCTCAGACTAAATCCTAAATGCTGATTGTTACATACTGTGTTCCCTCCAATTTTATAGGTTGAAACCCTAAATACGAATGCAAACATATAGGGATGTGGGGCCTCTAGCTGCTAATTGGGTTTAGATGAGGTCAGGAGGGCGGAGCCCCTGTGATGGGATTAATGCTCATATAAGACCAGAGCTGCTTTTCTCTGTCATAAAAATACACAGGGAAAAGGAGCTCTCTGTAAACTAGGAAGTGGCTCTGGTCAAAGACAATTCTATCAGCACATTGACCTTGAACTTCCAGCATCCAGAACTGTTAGAAATAAGTATCTGTTGTTTAAGTCACCCACTCGGTGGCAATTTGTTATGGCAGCAAGAGTAGACTAAGAAATCATGTTCCCCAGTGTTCATTCTACTTTTTCTCTAGGGGTTTTCATTCAATTATATGACTTTAAGGACTATTTGCTATCAGGAAGTTTCAAATTTTTACTTTTAAAATTTCTCCTCTGAACTCTAGGATTTTATAGCAGTACGTTTCTCTGACGTTTCATTGGGCCTCTCACAGATACCTCAAATTTTGTAAGTTTAAAAATTAATTCTCATATTTATAGCCCCCAATTGGGTTTCTCTCTTAGTCTTGCCCATTGTAGAAAAATAAAATTCTAATATTCACCTAGCTGCAAAATCAGAAAAATTGTTAGCCATCCTTGAGTTCTCACTCTTCCTAGGTCCCAGATCCTGTCCCTCAATATATCTTTCTCCAATCAAAGCAAGATACAGCAGTTCCTCTTCAGCGCCACTGCTACAACTCTGGTCCAACCCACTATCTCTATCTCTATCTCAGGAACTCCTAAAATATGGCCCTTGCCATTATTCCTTTTGCCCTCTTGCTCTCCTTTTCCACTTGTTTCTACAGAAGTGTCTGTTAGATAAGGATCACTGTCCTTCTCTACTCAATTTTTTTAAAATAAAATATCAATCCCTTATTGTTACCTATAAATCCCAGCATAAATCTGTACATTCCCTACACCTATATCTTCATTTGTTGCCATTCTCATGGTGTTACTAGGTCCCCAATGCAATGGACATCTTTTAAATCCTACTATGCTACCAACTTGAGTATTCTGACTTTAGTTCTTTAGGAAAGATACTGAGGAGTGGTATAGCTGGGTCATATGATAGTTCCATTCCTAGTCTTTTGAGGAAACTCTAAACTGATCTCCCCAGTGGCTGCACTAATTTACAATCCCACTACCAGTGTATAAAAGTTCCTATTTCCCCACATCCTCACCAGCATTTATTATTTGTAGTCTTGATGACTGCCATTCTAACCGGAGTTAGGTAGAATCTTAGTGTAGTTTTGATTTGCATTTCCCTGATTGATAATGATGGTGAACATTTACGATAGCCAAATTATGGAACCAACTCAGGTGTCTGTCAACAGATGAGTGGATAAAAAAATGTGGTAGATACACACAATGGAATTTTACTCCTCCATAAAGAAGAACAAAATTATATTATTTGCAGGAAAATGGATGGAACTGAAGAATATTATGCTAGTGAAATCAATCCGTCTCAAAAACTTAAGAGTGGTATGTTTTTCCCTCATTTGTGGAAGCTAGAAAGAAAATAGGGAACATAATGAACTTGAAATAATGCAGAGAGAGAGGAAAGAGGGAGGGAGGGAGAGAGAGAGACAGACAGAAATTAAAGTATGTTAGGAGTGATAGTAAGGGAGGGGTAGAGGGAGGACTGAAGAAGGATACAGTTCAAACAAACTATGGAGATATGTGAAGGTATCACTATCAGTCTCACTAACTCATGTGGAGAGGTGGGAGAGAGGAATGGCGTGGGATGTAAAGTGTGAAGATAAATACATAAAGGGCTGTGTGCATGTGTGTGTTTTAACACATTGAACCTCACTATGATGTATAATTGCAATGCACCAATAAAATAATTAAAAAAATAAATCTTACTGTGTATCAACTTCTGTCTTCAACAAGCTATTCCCTCTCCTCAGGAGGCTCTTTCTCCTGCTCTTCACATAACAATTCTTTCTCAGTCCTTCAAACCTCAGCTGAAGAGTCATCTATTCACAGAGGCCCTGTCCACTTCATCTATGAGGGCTCCCCTTGTTCTGTTCCCTAACCATTTGTTTCTTCAGAGAATTAAGAAGAATTATTTTATAGCTATTTGTTGCTTATTTGTTCATTGTTTACATTTCTTATTATACTATAAAATATATAAGGGTAGCATCTTGTCTCATATTCACTAATGCATGCTTGGTATCTAGTATAGTTTCTGAATTTTGCAGCACTCAATATATAAAATGCATGGGCTAAAAAATGAAAGATGCATTTGACATACACTTAAATAGGTGGAGTCTATAAATTATACAATATTAAAAGGTTTAACTCTATTGCTATTTAGTAAAATTTCAATAGTAAACATATTTATTAGGCAGAAATAGTGTGGGCTAATCAACAAGTATTTGTTGAACCCAATACCAATTCCATGTTCATAATGTTACTTGGTGTTACGGGGAGGACTGAGTAAAAATAAAATAGTCACTATTTTTAAAAAGTTATAGTATTTTGAGGGGCTAAAGTATAAATATACAAATAAACATGAAAAGAAGGCATAAAATTATTTCCTGATGAGAAAATTAGCTGTGAAATATTCACTAAACCTGATAAGAAATGGCTCTTTCTGATGATAGTAACCTGGGGCAGCAAGGAGATCAGATGACAGAGAGGACAAAAGCAGATACCGCCATAGTGGCAAATCAAATTATCTATGTTGTATGCACAGACAAGATACAGACACCTTGGATGTTTTCAACAGCCACAGAGAAGCACAATTCTGAATTCTTCCTATAAGTTATCTTTAGAAAATCAAAGTACATAATACTTTGATATAGAAAATTAAATACATAAATATTTACTAAGAGCCAATCTAGTGGTTAGCCTCTACCTGGTGTCAGGTTGGCAAAAATGAATAAAATAGGGTAACTTGTCACAAAGCATCCATAAGTCAGTCAGAGAGAGAGCAAAGGAAGACAACCCAATGAACTGCAAATAGATGAAACACTACAACAGGTGCTCTATAAAAAAACAGAAACATAATGCTGTGGAAGCCCCACTATTGAGAAGTCAACTAATTTCGGCTATGGAGTGTGAAATACATTTATGAAGGAGATGCTATTTGGGCCAGACCTTGAGGGAAAGTAGACTTTGGACCACCAACAAAAAGAGAGACACATATAGGAAGATAGTAGGACTTTTCCTCAGGTCTACATTTAGAATTACAGGCCAGAGAGAAAATGGGGTATCTGTGGAATATGGAATGGAAAGCAGTCCAGGTGAGGGGTTGGAAACATCTTGGTGAATTAATATAATAGGTTTGGGGGGAAAAGAACACTGCACACCCAGACCTTAAGCTTCCTTCTGAAAGGTCAACTGCAAAAACTCAGACCAAACACAGTGATTCAGTTGCTTGTTTTTTCATGACGTTTAATCAGACATTTGAATTTTTTCTACTGTGATAACCATTTTTGTAAACTGAAAAAAAATTCTCTTCTAGAGAAACTCTAGTCCACTGGGGTTCTTTTGAGTCATAGATCCATGCATGTTTTAAAAGGTGAGCAGCACCTTTAGAACTGTCCAGTCTGAGAGATGCTGGCCACAGATAGACGCTGAATACTTGAGACGTGGCTATTGCCACATGTTGAAATTATATGTTAAATATAAGGTATATTATTTAATATATAAATATGTTTACTACATTATATAAATATATTGACATGTTTATATTACTAAGGTTAATATAAAATATATTAAGTACAAATATATGTTTAGAATATGTTATGTAAAATATATTATTAAATAAATGTCACTATTCTTTTAAATCTGATTTTTAAAATTTCTTCTAGGAAGTTTCCAGGAGAAATTTTAAAAATATATTTGTAGCTACATGTGTACTCACATTATATTTCTATTGGACATGGGTGGTCTAAAAAGTTAACAAAACAAGTTAATACTATTTTCTAGAAATGGGACAACATTAGCTTAGAAGATTAGAGATTACCTAACACATAGCCCATAAAATACTCTCTAAAACAATGTGGCAAAATAAAGACCATAATGGTTTATCATCACATAGCACATACGGATTGTCATATACATGTGGGAAAGTATTTAACCAGGGAAGCTATATTTCATAATATTAGCTAAACCTAAAAAGTCTCCACAGTACTGTACTGTGCCTTCATTTTTAATAAAAAATATTGATTATATTATCTTGCTTCCACAAACCCTAGAAAAATTATCATATAATATACTCATATTTTTCCAATCCAGGTCTAATACCCTTCCTTTGACTCTGATGCTTGCTAGTAGCACTTGTATATATGTTAAAGCTAAGGTCAAAATCAAAATCAAATAGAAATGTATAATAATTATACTTATTGTGATTATCATTCTTTTATAATTTTGAAAAGAATTAAAATGCAGAGGATGCCAATATAATTTAAAATCAAATTAAAAGTGACTTAAATTATTCAACATCTATTTCTAAAAAACAAACTAGAGATTTTAGAACTCATCCATCAATTGCTATAAAATTAAGAAAAATGCAGTTAGAATTTACTTGTAAGTCAGTGAACAGCATATGAAAATTTTCTTAAGTTATTTTAACAAAATCATTACTTGTAAAAAGTTACAACTAAGATTTATTTAGCTGAGTTAATATGAAGCCACAGCAACATGCTAGAACATTAAACTAATTATATAGTTACACTAATTTCTGTGCTGTCCCTTAAAATAAAATTGATTGTTACTATCTACTGTTTTTAGAGATTCTCCACTAATAAGAGACTCAGTTTACAGCCTTCTTCGAGTGATTGGAAATAACATAGCTGTTAAAATGCATGAGATTACACTGTAATAGCATTCTTTACCGAATAACAAATCAGGCCGCAAATACTAATAAACATTATCACTGGAACCTTAATGGAAGATTTCTGCTAATTTTGAAAGCTTTACAATTATCTGTGATTCAATGAACCCAAATCCCAGTTAAATTAAACTGTTGGGGAAGACAAAACAGTGTTGTTTAAGGAGATGCAGAAGGACTAGCTGAAATTTTACTCTTCGGGGCAAAGTAATTTTAAAGATAAAAATCCATTCTTTCTTTATTTAAAATTTTAAATGAAGCCCCACTTCATTTATACATTGCACTAGGATTACATTCCCTTTTTATTTTATTTTATTCTTTTATACTCTACCCATCGGGGCGATCAGTCCGCCAACATCTCAGACCTTCTCTTTTTCCCTCTGGTTGATCAGATGCCTCTGTCACATACGCCTTCTTGGGGCACCAGCTCTGCAAGTCTACTCTGGCCTCAACATTCTTGTTCCTACTGTCTGTCCTCTTTCTACAGGGCTCCATTTTTCAGTCTTCTCATAACTGGCCTTTTCTGTTCACTTATATTCAGTTCAAGGACATCATTCTAAGTTCCCTTTTTATATTCACTTATTTATTTAGTGGCAATGGGGATTGAACCCAGGGGTGTTCTACTTCTGGGTTACACCCAGATCCACCAGCAAATGAAAAATAAAATTCTTTAAAAATTTTCAATTGCCTAAATTAATAATAACAATTCAACCTTTTGCAAAAATAGGGGGCTATATTTGGATATTTTATGAAGTCATTCTTACAATTATTATACTTATGAATATATTATATTTTAAACTTTTGTTATTTCCAAGAATTGACATCAATTATACTAATATGTTTAGTGTAAAACAATTTGCCATCAATCTCAAAGAAGATATTAATTTAATAAATAGTAGATTGGTGAAAAAAGAGCAAAATCTGAGTGTCACATAATATTCTCATTCTTATCGTTAACATGCAACAAAAGTCTACAACTAAAAGCAGAGAAATCACTGTAAATTTTAATGTGCTGCAGCTTATATATACAGTTATAATAATTTGACATAAACTACCCATACTTTCTACTGATAAATCTATAAGAGAACCTTGCTAATAATATTTCTATATAGAAAAAAATGTTAAAATCCCAGCCAGGTATGGTGGTGCATGCCTGTAATACTAGTACTTGGGAGACTGAGACAGGAAGATCACAGATTCGAGGTCAGCCTCAGCAACTCAGGGAGACTTTTGTCAACTTAGTGAAACTCTATATTAAAATAAAAATAAAAAAATAAAATAGGGCTGGGGGTATTCTAAATAGACTTAGAAACTTGGAGTAGGAGTTTAATAATAAGTATCTGCTAGGGACACTATGTGTCTATGGGTGGCATTTCTGCACCACTTGGTGTTTTTGGTAATGACTAATGCACAGCCCACTTTTACATGTGTTTCAAAGGTAGATACGGTTTGAAACATCATGACTTAACAGGTGGCTCACTGGGTGACTCAACCCCTTCACTCTGGTCTAACGATACCACAAAGTATGCGTTTTTTAGTGGGATATCATTGTTTTTTTTAGACATTAAACATAAAAAAAGACTGTAAAACTTCCAATTGTGTATTATTTAGCCTGGATCATGGAGCTGCCATCCTGTCAGAGCCCAAAGCCTTCCTTAAATGTTCTGATATTTCTAACCCCATCAACAATGGATGAAGATACAAAGTGTGTCATACTTTCTACTGATAGATCTCAAATAGAACCTTGCTAATATTATTGTTTTTGCATAGGATAAAAATTCTTTTTTTTTTTTGCGGTATCAGGGATTGAACCCAGGGGCGTTCTACCTCCGCGCTACACCCCCGGCCCTATTTATTTTATACTTTATTTTGAAACTGGGTCTCACGAAGTTGCAAAGGGCCTCACTAAGTAGAGAGAGAGAGAAAGAGAGAGAGAGAGAGAAAGAGAGAGAGAGAGAGCGCGAACGCTGAGGCTGGCCGTGAACCCGGATCCTCCGGTCTCCGCCTCCCAAAGTACTGGGATTACAAGCGTGCGCCACCACGCCCGGCTTGCAAAGGATAAAAATTCTATAACACCTTCCACATAACTACTCTCCTACAGCTTTCATAGCCTGGGGTCACAATGAAAATAATAGAGATAACATTTCCTTGACTCAGCAACACCAACTTCTAGAATCATACATTAGCCCTAACAAGTTCTGGAAGTTCTAATGTGACAGTGGTGTCTCCTAGGCTCGCCACTGAGCTTGTCCTATAGCATATTCCCCCTGTCACTGCCATGACATTTCCTGCTATCTAATTTCCCTCCTGTGTTAACCTGACTTGTTCATCTTTCAAAACCTACTGATTAAATAATTATTATGTGTCTGTGACTATTTGGTCCTCTGGGAAAATAGCAGACAATAAAACAAAATACCTGATATTATGAAGCTTATATTCTAGAGAAAGGTGATGACTCATAAGGAATTTGCCTGTAATGAGGGCTGCTGATGAAATCAAGGATGGAGGATTTCATTTTATATAAGATGATAGAATTTGGTCTCTATAACATGGTGATATTTTGAAGAAAGACCTAAATGAAGAAAAGGAGTGATGCACAAAGATCTCCAGGAGAAGATTATTCTAGGAAGAGCTCTGAAGATCATCCAGGGGGCCAGCGTAATTGTAGGGAAGAAAACACAGAGGAAAGTAGCATGCAGTCAGACACATACAGGGAGTCAGATGAAATGTGTAATATGTACATAAGCATACATACATATATACATATATATGCACACATTTCTATGTACTAAAGGTAGAGCTACAAAGATGAAGTCTTGGCTTAGAAATTTTGTGAGGAAAAAGAACATTAAAAGTGGGATGCTTTCAAATTTTGGGTCTAAGCAACTGCACAATAGGAAGAATTGGGTAGGCAATTTTTGGGGACTTGGTGAGAACCAGGTGTTCAAGTTATATTCCATGTCAATTTGGAGCTATTGAGCACTCACTTGCAGATATGCTTTCTCCTGGAGAAGGAATAAAAACTCTGGGAGTTGCCACATTATGGTTCCTACTGAATGCTCTGGACTGGATGAGCTCACCCTCACAGGCAGTGCAGAAAGAGAAGAGAAAGGATAGACTGGAGTATGTCAGCATTTTGAGGCTAGGAATATGAGAAAGATTATTTTGTTCAAATCAAGAATATTATAATATAGAATCTGAAGGAACCGCCAGGCGTGGTGGTGCATGCTTGTAATCCCAGTACTTTGGGAGGCGGAGACCGGAGGATCCGGGTTCGGGGACAGCCTCAGCTCTCTCGCTCTCTCTCTCCCTGTCTCTCTCTCTCTCTCTCCTTAGTGAGGCCCTCCGCAACTTCGTGAGACCCAGTTTCAAAATAAAGTATAAAAAATAGGGCCGGGGGCGTAGCGCAGAGGTAGAACGCCCCTGCGTTCAATCCCCGGTACCAAAAAAAAGAATCTGAAGGAACCAAAGGTCTAAATATCTTTCAGATACTGTTCTATTCTATGTCTTGCAGCAATACCTTACATATAAAATACACAGTAGAGTTTATGAGATATTGAACTTCTACTAAGGAGAGGCTCCCTTGGGTTTAATAATGAACCAAGAAGAACATAAGGTGTTTTTCTTCTTAAATGAAAAGGCAGGCTATGAATGAGCACATATATGTTCTTTGTATGGGATTTAACCAAGAGTGCATGTCAAAACTCATCACTTCCAGAGGTAATGGTAAGGATTTGTTATATAATTATCTACAAATGATCAATAGATGTTAATGAAATAGGAAGTCTGTTTCCAAATCCCTGAGTCATTTGTTTTCATATTAATCTGGCAGGTTAAAGGTTGTCAAATTGTGAAATAAATGAATGTGTCCCTCAGTGCTAATCCCACAAGATAGCACAAGAACTCTGGCATATATATGCAGGTACTTTCTTAATAAATAGAGGCAATAGAAATAACCCAGTTTTTCATAGAGATCTCTTGGGAGCACTCTTTAGTCCTGGGAACACACATTTGATAAGACTATATACTATTTATCTTCATTCACCTTCCTTCCTTCCTTCCTTCCTTCCTTCCTTCCTTCCTTCTTTCTTCACCTCAAATAATTTAATGATATGAATAACTGGGTCTGCTACATGTTAATAATATCCACACAGTATAGCTGAATCTGGCACATGTTCTTAAATTTTTGCTTACACCCTAGGTTTTCTATAGAGAACACTTATTTATTTGTTGCATAGGAGATAATAAATAAGATCATATATTCTCAATGACATCATCTTCAAGCCTCAGGTGAAGAAAAATACTGGATATAGGCAGATTAGGATGTGGTCAAATTTTGTATTCTTTTTCTCAGTTTTTGTAACTTTTATGACAATGAGAGGAATTTTCTTACAGATTTCATGAACATAAACTTTAATTCTAAGATGAATAATGAGAAATACATTTATAATCTAAATATAATGCTTTGTAAGCTGGATGCATAAAACTTAGGCAAGGAAATCTAAATTACATAAAATAAATTACAATTGCTGGTGAAAGTATATAATTCACATGAATTGGTTTTCTTCTTTGTGTGTGTGTGTGTGTGTGTGTGTGTGTGTGTGTGTGTGTGTGTATGTAGTACTGGGGATTGAACCCAGGTGAGATTCTACCTCCAACCTATACTCCCAACCCTTTTTATTTCCTTTTTATTTTTTATTTTGAAACAGGGTCTCGCTAGGTTGCTGAGAGTCTAAGTTGCTGAGACTGTCCTCAAACCTGAAATTCTCCTGTCTCAGCCTCCCAACTACTGGGATTACAAGCATGCACCACCATGCCAAGCCAATTCACATGAATTTTAGAGAAGGTAATGGTATATACTCCCTTGATCTCATTTTACCTTGTCTGTTTTACTCTCTAGAAATAAATACATTTAAAACATTATTATCAACACAATTATAGTTTCTTACATATGACTGACCTGATAGAAAAATTTTAAGTGTTAACTCTAATTAAAAACTTTAGGTAAAACTGTAGTACATTATTTTATTAAAGTTTTTTCAATAAATATTTAATAGATTACATTGTAAATAAAGTAACCACATGTAACACTGATATAGTTAAACAATACTTGGTTTTAGTATTATTCAAATCATTAGAACTATAGTCTACTAACTGGATTAGCTAAATCTTAAAACACTCCATAAGATTACTATGACATTCATTTTTAATATCAAATTTAATCTATAGTGACTGTTTGAGATTCTATCCCTAACTTACATCTGCTATAGGGTGGGATTGGAGGGAGGGATAAATGTGCAATGTGTGCATGTATGATGTTGATACCTTGACATATATCAAAATTACAATGCACCAATAAATGAACATAAAAAACATAAAAAATAAATAAATAATAAAGACATACTAGAAAAAAATTGCCACAAGTGGGAGACTTTTGCTGTGTTTTCACATATTCATTTTTAAAAATTGCTTCTAATGTGTACTAGGAATGTTTCCTTGGGTCAGACAGAAAATGTACTTAGAAAGTACATTTCTAAGTAAGAAAATGGATAGGTAAGAAAATTGCCAGCTATACAATCAGGAGCTGGTAATTAGGAAAAGAATTAAGTTCTCACCAGGAAAGAATAAAGTATGTCCTGAGTGGAAGACTCTGGCCCAGTGTCAAAAGTGCTGTTGGAATGCCAACATTTCATCAGCTGAGGTAATGGTGTTCTAAGAATCTAATAAATAGTAGGACAACTAGGAGTGTCAGTCTGGGATCAGCAAACTTTTTTTGTAGTGGGGCAGATAATAAGTATTCTAGGCTGTGTGGGCCATATAGTCCCTGTTATGACTACTCAACTGTGCTTTTGTAGCATGAAAGAAACACGATATAATACATGAATGAATGGTTATGATTGAGTTTCAGTACAATTTCATAGACACTGAAATTTGCACTTCATACAATTTTCATGTGTCCTAAAATAGTAATCTTCTTTTAATCTTTTTCAACGATTTAAAGATGCCCAAAGTATTCTTATCTTGTAGGTGAAATAAAAAAGGGCTCCGATTTTGCTCACAGATCATAGTTTGCTAACTTCTAGTATAAATTGCCATAGAACTGCGGAAAGTCCAACACTGGTAAATAGTAATAGTATATGTATGTTAATGAGTCTCTTTTAAATTAGATGCTAAAGCTTTTGCAAGTGAAGAGGGAAAAGCTGGTTGGCAGGCTTATTTTCATTTGTTATTTTTTGTATGCCTGTCATCCCCCAGATGCACAATGAAAGCTCAAGTCAACTAGGATGTGAATCTACTGAAATAATTAGAGCCTTCAAGAATAAGACAGTCATTCAAAAATTCTTAGTTGAGCACCTATGTAGACCATGCACTTTCCTGGGTACAGGGAATATGGTAATGGACAAAGGAGACAAAATATCTAATCTTAGGAGGTTTATATTCCAGAGTAGTATATCAGGTCAAGTTCCATAGAAGCAGAGGCTGGAGTGTGGACTTTTGTGTAAGTAATGCACTGGGGGAGGCTTTCAGGAGAAGGGGTATGGGAAAAGCAGGATGAGGCAAAAGAAAAAAAAAGACTAAGCAAGGACATAGTCTTAGCTGGAAGCTGGCTTCATATTAATCCTAGAGAGAAAGTTCATATTGGATTTGTACTACATTAAGCTTCACCCTGGGACAAAGGAGCTAGAATTCTGTCTTGTGGATTCTCAGCCTCACTGTAGAGGTGGCTCTTGTTTGGCCTGAGGGTAATTCTCCCAAGACAGGGAAACAAGCACATCTGTGCATGATCAGTGGGAAATCTGGGCCCAAAACTAACATCATGCACTACTAGTGGGAGACCAATAATAAGCACAAATACTTTGAAAATGCAATATACCAGGTAGTAACATGGCTGTGTGACTAGATGGAGATAGATAATGATGTGGATGGAGAGATTAACTGTGCTTTTAGATAGGATGGTAAAGGAAGGCCTCTGTGGTCATGTGAAATATTTGAAAAGAGACCTGAAGAAATTGAGTCCCACTCATGCAGCTAAGGGAGGAAAGTTTTTAAGTGGAGGCATAACTAGCCTAGGAATGTTCAGGAAGAGTGATAAGATGGACATGACTGAAGTGTTGAGGTGGTTAGGTCAGAACCGAGGCTGGAGATGAATGGAGTATAACATATTATATAGGGCACTGGATATCACTGTAGAGTGTTTGGCTCTTACATTAAGAAAACAAAAGCACCAAGTTCCTTGGGATCTCTGCAGAGATCCAAGAGGGATCCAAGAGAACCAGAAGGGCTCTCAAATGCCATCTGGTCTAACTTCAAATTTTTAGAGCATTTTTCACAGTGGAAGATCTCATTGAAGCTAAAAGGCAGGGATAGAGTTCTAAAATGTATAGAAAGTGACTTCCCATTTAATGCATTTGAAGAAAATGCTTCTATAAATGTTTGAACAGTTTCTACACATTATATTTCATTTGTTTAAATCCTGAATCTTAATGTCATCCCATCAACAGCATAACTGTGAGAGGATGAGAACTAGCTGGCTGATGTGCAGAGACGTAAGCTCACAGTCTGACATGAGCCTGGAATTTATTCTAGCTGTAATTTCAGCACCTTGGGAAAGGAAAACATTGATAATAGTTGCCAGCAAGTCAGTCACATTTTTCTTTGATGCAATGGGTCAGCTACTGTGCATAAATTGTCAGTTCTACTAAGCCCAATGCAAAGTATTTTATGTGTAAGCTGAAGAATAGAGAACAGCAGACTAGCCTTGAAAGATAATCAGTGAATCATTACAAAGCCATTTGAGAAGAACTCTGCACATGAATGCCCAATAGTGATACTGATATGATTCTATTCGTTTGAAAGAAATATTCCATTTTACATTAGTATTTGACTTTATAGAAATAATTAACAGCAGCCTCAGCTCTCTGGTGCTGTTGTTGAATGTATACTAAGTCTATCCAGTGCTTCTATTGATTGAAAATGTTATGTTCTCCAGTGCAAAGCCACATCTTATCTGTTTTCTTGAAAGACAACTTTCTAAGTTTCCATCTTTACTTTAAATAACCCATATCTTACTCAGAATTCAGTTCTCCCCTATACAATTTCTGATCCTAATTCTGCTTCCTGATGCTTCACCATTAAAAACTTCTCAGTATGGTGACTTCCACTTCCTGAGATGTCACTGAAACACAAGTCTAAATTTCATCTCCTGTGTCAGAATTCTTCCTCTTTTTTATTATTGAGTTAGCAATGATATCAAAGATAAATTTAAGCCAAAGTAATACAACTGGAGGAAAAGAACATTTCTACCAATGTTTTTTATCTACTTCCATTTAATTAAGTTTGTATTTAAAACAGAGTTCAGTTATGCATTTTTAAAAGATCACAAAATAAGAATTAGTTTCTTACCTTAAGTCACACACACACACACACACACACACACACACACACACACACACTATATGGGGCAAATCATTTCAAAATAGTCATTTATGTTCACAGGTCATTAAAATGGGATATTATTTATAACATCTTAGCATATTAGTTTCATTTATTTTAATATTTTATTTAAATATGCAGAATATTTGCATGTGAAGAAGCACTTATTTTGTTTTCTTAAAGAGTGATGTTTGAGGCAGGCACAGTGACACATGCCTGTAATCCCAGTACTTGGGAGACTGAGACAGGAGGTTCAAAGCCAGCCTCAGCAACTTAGTGAGGCCCTCAGAAACTTAGTTGAGACCCTGTTTCAAACTAAAGTATAAAAAGGAGTAGGGGTGTAGCTCAGAGGTAGCATGCCCCTAGGTTCAATCCCCAATATGAAAAAGAAAAAAAGGAGTGAGGTTTGTTTTGTTAATTAATTGTATCCAATCTAAGAATATTTAGAATTAGTAAATTTCAAAATACCTAATGAAATTTAAACATAGCTGGTATTCCCTGCTTTGAGAAGTCATGTATGATTCTTGTGGAAAAAAATAACTATGCTATAATTGGAGAGAAACCATGGCCTACATATGCCCAAGTCTTAAATTTCAAATGGAATCAAGTTGCTAATTGTTACTATCTTCTGTGCAAAAACACTTGCTCTCAACAGGTTTCTTTAATTAGGAAATGAAATGGTTCTGGAAATGGCTCTTACTGATTATAAAATATTTTGGGAAAAAGTTGCTCAAAGTTACTGGCACTAAATACATTTGGGTCTACATGTTTAATGCATATAGAGATTGATTATCCCTTATTTGAAATACTTGGGGCAAGAACTGTTTCAGATCTTGAGTGTTTTCATATTTTGGAATATTTACATATATATAAAATGAGATATCATGGGGAATGAGATCAAATATAAACACAAATTAATTTATGTTTCACATACATCTTATACACATACCCGCGACAATGATTTTATACAATATTTGAAATAATTCTATGCATGAAACAAAGATTCATTTCGTGGAATTTTCCACTTATGGCTCAAAGTCTCAGCCTTTAGAACATTTCAGATATTGGATTTTTACATAAGAGATGCTCGACCTGTACTAATTTCATTCTTGTATAGCCAAGAGCTGTGCACATAAAGTGGACTCAAGATGTAAAGAATATAAAACTCTAGAGGAGTGTCTCGTGTTGGTTTACCCTCCACTGCATTCTTTCCCTCTCTGTTGAAGAGACCTCCACTTATTTGGAATACTACTCATCTCCATCACATACAGTAGGACCATCAGTTAAAGTCCCATCCACTATGGCCAACATGTGACCCTGGAACTCAAACTAGGCTGCTCTAATTCTCACACTTGAGAATGTGAATTTTGAACAGAGTGCCATGAAGGTAGAACTGGAGGTGATTCATCTTATGTGAAAACACAATGTTACACAGTTCTGACTCACATCCCTGAATTTTCCTTGACCCCTGTTTTTACTGACATCTAACTAATGGGTTTCCTTTTTGAGATCCTGAGCTGCCTTGCAAATGGCTAATAAATTCTTCTTCCTCTTCCTCTACTTCCTTTTCCTTCTCGTCCTCCTTCTCCTTCTCCTCCTCCTCCTCCTCCTTCTCTTCTTGCTTTAGTCAGCCAGAATTAATGTCTGTTACAACCAAAGATACCTAACCACTGAAACCTCATAAAAATAAAATATCATAAAATATCATATGTTCAGAAAAATGAAGTGTTTCTAATACTAAGTAAATCAGAATCAGCACATAATATGTATCATAAATTTTAAAGTACAGTGGATGAGCCGGGCGTGGTGGCGCACGCTTGTAATCCCAGTACTTTAGGAGGCGGAGACCGGAGGATCCAGGTTCGCGGCCAGCCTCAGCTTGCGCATGCGTAA
This sequence comes from Glis glis, assembly GCA_004027185.1. Classification (NCBI taxonomy): domain Eukaryota; kingdom Metazoa; phylum Chordata; class Mammalia; order Rodentia; family Gliridae; genus Glis; species Glis glis. The sequence goes on from PVJS01005129.1 coordinate 42,037, forward strand.
GTACAGTGGATGACTAAGAGATTATGAAGTAGACAAACTCATAGTACCCTAGTAAGAAAAACAGCATAGTTTTTATTGCCTACCTGCAGCTATCAAAAAAAAAAAAACTCCACATTAATACTGCAACAAAAAGGGAAGGTTTAGAGCCTTTAATGATGGAGAGAAAAAGGTGAAGAGGGGGCCAAGTCTAAAAGCACTTGTGTTGTTCCCAGAAGTTTTCCTAGAAAATATTCCCTGACCAATTTTGTTGTTTGATGGTTTTGTTCTCTACGACTGGACATTTTATTTTATAGATTTTTCTAAATTCTATGGCATCCTTCATGTATTTATAGGCTCCAGTTGGGCAGGGCTTGTGGTTACAATGTCTTCTGTATCTGGTAGAGTGATTGTTCAGAATTTCTATTCCATTTACACTTGGCTTCATTCCAATTAAAAAACATGCACGCATGCGTGTGTGCGCGCGCGCACACACACACACACACACATACACACACACCTAGTGACAATTTGATTTCTAAGGCTACCACTAAGTGATTACATAGCTACACTTAGGACATGAATTCAAAATAATTGGGGGGGTCTCACAAAACATGTCCCCTCCCCCACCATACTTGTTCCACTTCCCAATGTACCAATCCAACACAGATAGTATCTACAATTTTTAAAAATGTTTAAAAATGTTATTTTACTGCAAGGCTTTTCTAAAAAGCAACTCCATTCCTTTCTTCATAATACCATAACACACTACTGATGCTATCCCATCCACACATTTTTTAGTTACATAAACCTCATATTTTAGGACAACATGCCTGAACCATAGAGGCTCTTCCATGGCAAGCTACTTAAATCTTTTACAACAAAATTAATGTATATTTATCTAACTTTCTATTTATAATATGATGTCTTTATATACTTACAGAAGAGACTTTAGCACAATAAGTTAATAAAGGATCCTACAAAGCCTTTGATATACTTAAAAAGAAATGCACACAATAATACAGTTAGTTATGAAGATTAAAATCAATATCAGAAAGAAAAATATTTAGGTCACAGGTACCCATCTACTAGTCTTTGTTGTTCACACATAATGACAAAGTGACAAAGGTCATTCAAAATAGACTAGTGATCAAAACAAAAAGAACACAATCACTTTTTCCTTTCAAGACCTCAACTCCCATGACCAGAAACAACTGGGACAACTTTTCTGGAATGTATCTAAAAGACCAATTGCTGCTCAGCTAAAACTGGGTGATTCCAGGAAAAAAATGCAAACTTAAGTCATCAGATTGTCCAAATTTGAGAAACTAAAATTTTAGGGTTTTTAAAATGAAGTACCCCTAATTTCAAAATTGAACATCAATTTATAGCTGGGGGTGGGTGTTAAAAATAATTGGCTTGAGATCATAATGCCTGAGCTTATGTCTTAGTTTCATTGTTTGCTTAATGTTTGACCTTGTACATGAAAAGCATTCTCTCTACTCTTCATTTGGAAAGCAAAAATACTCGTAAGATGAACCTCATAAGGATTTTGTGAGGATTTCAATAGCATACAACACAGTATCTGACATATTATAAGCACTGAATAAATATTACTCCTTATTGCTATTTAAAACAGGTACATGAAATCAAAATATATCTACAGTGACAGGTATAGACCACTCATTTAGACATCAGATTTCTAATGTTTTCTAGCATCCAGAAGGAGACACATACCAGTTTTTCAAGGAAAGCTTTTCTCCAGTGTTTATCTCTAAAGTAATATTTTTCTTATAAAACTTCATATAGATGATATAATAAAGTATAACCTAGACAGGATTCTGCAGCATGACTCATTCTTCACCCCAACTTCCAAGTCCTACTCTCCACCAAGCCAAGGTTAATCTTAAGAAAAAAATCAAGTGGTCTCAAACTTAGCCATGATATTCAAAGACAGTGTATGGAAATCCACATTAAGAATCTGATGCCATATTTATCAACTTGGCTGTGATGCAGCTGTTTCTCTAAACAAGACTCACTTCTCATCAAGCCACAGGCATATGAGAATTATTCTAATGTGCATAACACTCTATCTTATCTTCAGATTTAAATTGGCTAGGTCTCACATTGACCTTTCTAATATACTATTAAAATAAGAGGCCACTGTAGTTTCCTTCTAAATATTGAAAAATAACTCATTAATCAAGAAGGGTTCCTCTAACATTGCAGAACCCATGAGAGACAAGAAACCTATCTCACTTCTATATTAAGCTCAGCTTTCCCAGCTAAATCCTTTAGAGAATAATTTCTGTATTTTCTTCCCTTTGCCTTCCCGAATGCAAATCAGGACACTACTTCAGGTAAGCTCGGGCTCCTACAAAAGAGGTTGTTTATATGTTTTATCAAAATTCAGGCATTAGTATTTATTATTCAGATCATATAATTTCAATGCGGCTAAGATGATCAGGTTCTGAAAAACCTATACAACTGATGTTTATCTAAACTGGTTGTGCTGTCTTTCCATCATATAGTTCATTTTCGAAATTTCTCTTCTGAAGATTCATAGGGTACATGGTGCAATGCATAAAGGATACTGATTATCTCTCCACCTTGGCAGGATTTCCAAAATATATGAATTACACATAAATTGACAAGATGTAATACCAAGCAACAGGGACTACGCTGAGGGTACAACCTTCTATCACCCGTGCCTAACTTCAATTAAAAGTTTGCATGCACATGTGCACATGTTAAAGCATATAGGTAAACATGTTCAGAAGCCCAGTATTATGAACAGGCTGTGCCTTTACTTTCTTGCTTTATATTTCACTGCTCCACCAACACCATGCAACCCCTTTAAGACCTATATTTAACAAGTCAAAATTCTGACTGGTTCACTGCACACTTTCTGCCTATATTTTAATATAAAACATAAAGCTGAGCCAGGCGTGGTGGCACATGCTTGTAATCCTAGTACTTTGGGAGGTGGAGACCGGAGGATCCGGGTTCGCGGCCAGCCTCAGCTCTCTCTCTCTCTCTCTCTCTCTCTCTCTCCTTAGTGAGGCCCTCCACAACTTCGTGAGACCCAGTTTCAAAATAAAGTATAAAAAATAGGGCCGGGGGTGTAGCGCGGAGGTAGAACGCCCCTGGGTTCAATCCCCGTTACCGTAAAAAAAAAAGAAAAACAAAACATAAAGCTGGCATGCCTTAGTCTAAAGAAAATGTATAGCCAAGACTGTACAAGCTGTACCATAGTATATGGTGAGTATTAAATTAAATGAGATATGACACACATGCAATTAGTTCAAACACAGAAAGTTAAAAGAACATTAATAAGTAGAACAATAAATAAATTAAAATTAATAAGATAAAATTTTAAAAAGAAATAAATAGCTAACAAAGTAATAAACAGAAAGCCAGTAAGTAGAAGAACGTAAATAATAGTAATTTACTAAAGTCTCTTTTATGTTTTAGTAAAACAATGACAAATGTATTACTCTATAAAAAATTATTCATGTCAAAGTATTTGGGGGAAATCAATGAAATACAATCTTAAATGTCATTATAGTCCCCTGTTCTGTCATTGATATTTTAGTTTTGGCACACTCTCCTGGTGTCCAGAAAATAATTACTCTTCTTTCATACAAAATCATGTCATCAGTTTATAAATCCCAATTTGCTGCACACATTTGAATGTGTCCAGTGGAGCTCATTAGATTCTTGCAAGCATGGTCTATTGTAATGTAAATTATGAAACATAAAGACACGCCAGAATTTCTGTCTATAAAGCTGGCTCATTGAGAAAATTCTGCACATTACAATGGAATAATTTCTTCCACTTTATATCTGAAAGCATAGAGGACAAAATTAAGAGACATTTCTCCTTCAAGGTTGTAAATTAAATAAACAGTAAATGATATTTTCTGCCAATTCCATTTGAATTATCAATTACAATGTCTGAGATTGAAGGATATTTTGGGATATTTCATGCCATTGTTGATTTATTATTTTAAATAATAGGGCTATCTATAAATACAAGAAAAAACAGGGAGAATATCACTGTTTTATATTACAGTATTCTCAATCATCTTTTGGTTTGGCTACAACTGTTTTTTTTTAACTTTTTATGTTCATTTATTGGTGCATTGTAATTATACATTTTGATATATGTCAGGGTATGAATATCACACATGCACACATTGCACATCTAGCCCTCCATTCAATCCCACCCTATTCCCTCCCCCTTCCCTCCCTTTCATGCTCCGGATAGTGATTGAGTCTTATAGGTTTACAACTGTTTATTCTAAAAGCTTTGTAGGATATCTTCTTTTAAAAGGTTGCATTTGGGGGGTCGGGCGTGGTGGCGCACACTTGTAATCCCAGTACTTGGGAGGCAGAGACCGGAGGATCTGGGTGGTGAACCTCAGCTACTTAGTGAGGCCCTCCACAACTTCGTGAGACCTGGTTTCAAAATAAAAAGAATAAAAAATAGGGCCGGGGGTGTAGCTCAGATATAAAAATGCCCCTGGGTTCATTCCCTGGTACCGCAAAAAAATATAACTAACTAACTAACTAACTAAATAAATAAATAAATAAATAAATAGATAGATAAATAAAAGGTTGCATTTGAAGCTACTAGGGAGGCTGATGCAGGAGTATGCCAAGTTTAAGGCCAGCCTGGGCAATTTAGAAAGATCCTCTCTCAAAATAAAATTTAAAAGGTGCTAGGCATGCAGCTCAGTGGTAGATGGCTTGCCTCCCATGCACAAGGCCCTAGGTTCAATCCCCAGTATGGGGGAGGGGATTGCATTGGGCTTTGTTAATAGTGATTGTTAACTTTTCTACATAGTATAAGTTTCAAAATGGCAAACATTGTGTTATGTCTGGCTGATAACTTGAAAGCCCTATAATTATAAGCAATGACAAAATGTTATTAAAGTGCCTATATAATTAATTTGAAATTTTACGTGTTCATGCCAGATCAAGTGAAAAAAAGTGAAGTAATAATTCAGAAAAACCATATATGACCCAACTATACCACTCCAGGGTATCTTTCCAAAAGAATTAAAGTCAGAATATTATAATGATACACACATATCTATATTTATAGCAGCACAATTTACAATAGCCAAACTATAGAACCAACCTCGACATCTGTCAACGGATGAATGGATAAAGAAAATGTGATATATATTTATACACACAATGGAATTTTACGCAGCCAAAAGATGAACAAAATGGTATCATTTACAGAAAAATGGATGGAACTAGAGACGATTATGCTAAGTGAGATCAAACAGTTTCAGAATATCAAGGGTCATATTTTTTCTTTCATATATTGAAACGAGAGAGAAAATAGGCAACTAAAGGGACTTCAGGTACATGAGGAGAGAGACCAGTAGAATGGTGGAGAGGGGCTAGGGGAGGAAAGTGGGGAGGAGAAAAAGGAGAATTGATGAAGGAAACAGTTCAAAGAGTACATGTCCATATATGAAGGTATCACTACCAATCTCACTGAGATATCACTACCAAGCTTGCTATTTATCAGTTCACTAACATGTACAAGTGATATGAAGTACAGAGGGAAATACATCACGTGCTGTGTGCACGTACATTTGTATCACTTTGAACCTCACTATGATGCATAATCACAATGCACCAAGAAAAGCATTTAAAAAAGAAAAACCTAACAATGTAACTTAAGAAGTAGGCCTACATAATCTATACATTAGATTGTAGATTCTGAAAATTCTATACCCTAAGTAAAATCTTTTCCCTCCAAACTCCCTCAGAAAATTCACACATCTTATTAGAACATACACCAAAAAAAACCAGTAATTTAAAAATTGGGCTAATAGGGACCACTATTTCTGATCACAGTGTACTAAAGGTGAAAATAATAAAGTTAGAAAATAAACCCAAAATAGCCCCCTCACCTGAAAATTAAAAACATTTAATCAAGTATTTGATTTTTTTAAAAAAACTAAAGAATATTTAAAACACTATATATTAGAATATATTAGATAGAAATCTAAGAGTTCACAGAAGAAAAAACTTACAGCTTTAGTGCTCATATTAATAAAGAACATTTTTAAATAAATTAATTAAACACCCAACTCATAATGTTAAAAAAGAATAACAAAAGCCTACAGAAAATGAAGTATTTTAAAATAATTAAAACATAAATTGAGGAAGAAGAAAACACAAATATTATAGACCCAATAAACCAAATAAAAAGCAAATTGAAATTCCTTAGAAGGGGGAGAGGAAGGAATAGCAGCACAAAGTAAAAGCATGTATGTATATATAATAATTGATACTATTACAAACCTTAAAAACACAAAAATTGATTTCCAACAATCACTCTCTGCACCCTAATCATTTTTTCCTTTTAAACTCTCTTCAAATCCTCCCCCATATCCTCCCCTCTCGATTGATGCTATTGCTCCCTACCTCACTGAAAAACCGAAGTAAGCAGAAAAGAACCCCAATCACATGCAACTACCGTAACTGATACAAAAACAAGACAAAACTAAACAAAGCTGAACGCAGTGGTGCACACCTGTAATCCCAGTACTTGGGAGGCTGAGACAGGAGGATTGCAGGTTCAAGATCAGCCTCAGCAACTCAGCAAAACCTTCAGCAACTTAGCAAGACCCCATTTCAAAGTAATAAAAAATAAAATCGGTATAGCTAAGAGGTTCAATCCTCAGTACTCCCCCCCAAAAAACCCAAAATCATATAAAAATGATACATTTGCCTGTTAGAGCCATCTCCACCATTTTCCCTTTCAACCTACCAAACCATTACTCCAGAAAGTCTCTCTCCTCTCTCATACATCACAAATTTATGATTCTCTGGTGGATTACTCCCGTCAGCATTTGTCAGCATATAAACACCCCGTTACTCTTTTTGGAGTAAAAATTAAAAAAAATTAAAAACCTATCTCTTCTATTCAAGATGTTCATCAGCTCCCACCTGTTTATCTCTGCCTTTTTTTTTTTTTTTTTGCGGTACTGGGGATTGAACTCAGGGGCGTTCTACCTCCAAGCTACACCCCCGGCCCTATTTTTTATTCTTTATTGAAACCGGGTCTCATGAAGTTGCGGAGGACCTCACTAAATAGCTTAGGCTGGCCACAAACCCAGATCTTCCAGTCTCCGCCTCCCAAGTACTGGGATTACAAGCGTGCTTCACCACGCCTGGCTCTCTGCCTATTTTCAATAAAATTTTTTGAGACTTCTTTACATCTGAAATTTCTACTTCTACTCAATTCATTTTCCGTTAAACTCACTGAAACTTGGCTTTTGTCCACCTACTTTGTTGAAGATTTTCAGGGAAGTTTTAATACACTCTAGACTGTGCGAGTGTTGGGAGTACTCAACATTGGATTTGATATAGATTTCGCTTCTGAGAAGTCTCTCGTGTAAAACAGTCAGTGCTTTCTCTAGGATCACAAGCAATTCAGATTAAAAATAAAAACACCACTACTAACTACCAAAACAAAATAAAACAAAACCCAAACCCCACAAATGGCCCATGTATTGCTATTCCTTCAAAAACGATTATATAGATGGCCTCTTACCGTGTGAAATGGGGTGCTGGCTTGCGGGCAGAGCGAGCTTCCCACACCACTGTTTTGTTTTGTTTAAGCTTAGCTTTGGCCAATGGAATGTAAGTAATAGGACTGCTGTACACCTGAATCGCAAAGAACTATTGCATGATTTTCCAGTTGCTCTTTTCCTTCCCTGCTGCTTCAAGAACAGCATGTCTCAGACAGGAACTCCTGTCTTAGCTGGATCTTAGAATGATGAAGGCATTTGGAACCAAGCCACATCCAAGGTACCAATATGGCTAAAAAAATGAAAATTTTTTTGTTGTTGCAAACCATTGAGATTTACCTTTTGTTTGTTGCTATGGCAGTATAATCTATCAAAAGGCAGTGGACAGTGTTCAATTCAATGGTGCCTGAAACAGCATTAGGTCAAAGAATTTTAGACTTCTTCCATCCATTTCAGACTGTGTATATCAAATCAAAATAATTTTATTTCATTGTGTCAGAATCTTCTTTCTACAATCAAAGGTCCATGGATGCCTTTTGAATTGATGCTGCTTGGAGTCAGAGAGAAAATCTTACAAATTTTATTTAACTTTCAATTAGTTTGTCAAACTCTTCTATTCTATACCTCTTTACAGTTTTGAAACAATTTACAAAAGATCGTTTTTCACTGACTATCAAAAGAAGAAATCATAGGCTGAAAAAATTATCTAATTTCATTTTACTTAATTCTATAAATATATATGGAGGATTTGTTTTTATGTTGTTTCTTTGATGATCAAATGATAGACCACTGAACCATCTGGGTGCTTGTTGAAAAAGACTCTTAGACCCCACTCCAGATCTACTGAATCCAAATCTGCATTTTAACAAGGTCTCCAGACGATTCATATGCACATTAAAATTCAAGAGCCTCTGGTTTATAAAAGAATACTAGACATTCTATTTCATAGATCTTGAGTACTTGGGCTAGAGTCTTTCTTTTTAAATGAGCTTTTTTGGGTGATTCTGATATAAGAGATTTGTAGAATACACTTTGAGAAAAATTGACTCAGGTTTAGCTGATTATGTCTGTCCTACCACCTAGTACTAGTTGTGAAAAGCATTTGAAACCTCTATTTCTCCATCCATGATGGGGATATGACCTATTTGGCCAGGTTAGTAGGTTGTATGAGATAGTGTACAAAATAGCTCACTGTTAATTGGAAAAGAGATTGAAAAATGACAAAATCTTAAAAAATTAGTTGCATGAATACTATTAAAATATAATACAATAGGGAGAAGTGGCACAAAGGGATCAACTAAGGTTATAAAACAAAAATTGTTAGCGACTGACATGGTTCCCTGCTGACTTGGAGAGTTGCCTTCATGTTCAGTTGTTTGGTGTTTATATTTTCTGTTTTAGGATTCTTCCCTTACTTTCTGCCTGCCCCCTCCCCTCAAATCCAAGAACAAAGGCTGAGTAGATTAGGAGTATTTTTCCATAAAGCCACTTAAAGTAATCATGATTTTTACTCATCACAAACATAAGAAATGTCAATGGCACAAGACAATCCAATATAAATAAAATGTATACATATGCTAGGTCCCACTCTCCACTTTTAAACATTTCTGTTTTCAGTTATTCTATCATTTTCAACTATAAATTTAAACATTGCAAGACAAGAAAATTAGCACAACTACACTCTTTCTACCTGTTCTTCATCTTTCCTCTCAACTTCTATTTTCTGAATTTTAATGAAAACTATATTTTGTTCTACAATGATATATTTAGATTTTCATCTCATTTCCTATAGATTAAATTTAAAATTAAAGAGAACTTAATGTGTTATAGAGATGGATTCCCAGATGGATTTTATAAAGCCTTTATAGAATATCTAAGCCCAATACTTCTCAAACTATTCCATGAAATAGAAAGAGATGGAATTCTTCAAACTCACTCTATGAAGCCAGAATCACCTTAATACCAAAACCAAACAAAGACAGCTCAAGAAAAGAAAATTACAGACCAACATCGTTGATGAACTTAGACACAAAACTTCTAGACAAAATACTAGCAACACGCATTCAAAACCACATCAAGAAAATTATACAGTACAACCAAGTCGGGTTCATCCCAGGGATATAAGGCTGGATCAACATACACAAAACAATACACATAATTTATCACATAAATAGCACTAAGAACAAAAATCACATGATCTTCTCAATAGATGCTGAAAAAGCATTCAACAAAATCCACATCCATTCATGTAAAAAACACTGCAGAAAATTGGAATAGAAGGAACTTACCTCAACATCATAGCTGTAATATACAATAAACTCACACCCAACATCATATTGAATGGGTAAAAACTGTGAGAATTCCCTTTAAAATCAGGAATAAGACCAGGATGCCCACTATCACCACTCCTTTTTATTTTTTTGTTTAAATATTTTATTTGTAAATGTTTATACCAGTAGAGGGAAACTAAATTTTAGAGACAGTGGATGTCATTAGTTTAGATTACCATCAGCTTATTATAAAAGAGAAACATGGAAATTATTTACATGATGAAAAATTTTAGAACTTTGGTAGAAGGGGCCACCTCATAGGATGCCATTTCAACAGTGAATAATTTCAGTTTACATACTTTCCAAGAATGTCACCATCTCTAAATAAGAAATAATCCTTGTTGTCTAGAGCTGCTTTGGTGCCTCCATATTCTGGGAGAGGAACAAATTATCTCCAATTCCCATGCTAACTGATTGAATCTCTCTGCCCTTTCCTTTAGAGCCTGATCCCACAGCTACTATTGCTGCTTGCAATACTTTTCCCTGAGATTTTTCTGGAAGCAAAATGTTTCCTTTGGTTATAGTTTCAGCAGTACTCCTCTCAGCCAATACTCAAAGAGTGGAAGAAACTTTCTTTTTTTCTTTGCAGTGCTGGGGATTAAACCCAGGGGCATTCTACCTCCAAGCTACACCCCCAGACTTATTTTTTATTCTTTATTTTGAAACAGGGTCTCACTAAGTTGTGGAGGGCCTCACTAAGTAGCTGAGTCTGGTCGCGAACCCGCGATCCTCCTATCTCAGCCTCCCAAGTACTGGGATAACAAGCATGTGCCACCTGCCCAGCTGGAAGAAACTTTCTAAGTGCTTGCCCTGCCTGGAAAGACCCTCACCACTCCTTTTCAATATAATGTTCAGGACTCTAGTCAGAGCGATAAGGCAAGAGAAGGAAATCAAAGGAATATAAATAGGAAAAGAAGAACTGAACTGAAATGATCTCTATTTGCAGATGACATGATCCTATATTTAGAAGACCCAAAAAACTCAACCAAAAGATTTCTAGAGCTGATTAACAAATTCAGCAAAGTATTAGGATATAAAATCAATCTAAAAAAATCAGTAGCTTTTCTATATGCCAACCATGAAGCCACTAAAAAAGAAATCCAGAAAACAATTCCATTCACAATAAACTAAAAAAAATACCCAGGATTAAATCTAACCAAGGAGGTAAAAGATGTGTACAATGAAAACTATAAAACACCAAAGAAAGAAATTGAAGAAAATCTTAGGAGATGAAAGAATCTCCCATGCTCTTGGATAAGCAGAATAAATATCATCAAAATGGCCACCCTACCAAAAGTAATCTACAGATTCAATGCAATCCCTATTAAAATACCACTGTTATTCTTCACAGAGCTAGAAAAGCCAGTTCTAAAATTCATATGGAGCAACAAAAGACCCAGAATAGCCAAAACCATTCTCAGCAATAGGAACCATTCAGAAGGCAACACAATACCTGACTACAAACTATACTACAGAGCCATAGAAAAAAAAACAGCATGGTATTGGCACAAAAAAAATAGACTAAGGGAATAGAAAATTCAGAAACAAATCCACACACTTACAGACAATTGATTTTTGACAAAGGAACCAAAAGCATACACTGTAAAAAAAAAAGATAGCTTTTTCAACAAATGGTGTTGGCAAAACTGGTTATCCGTATGTAGAAAAATGTAAATAAATTCCTTCTTATCCAGTACAACAAGAATCAACTCAAGATGGATCAAAGACTTGGAAATTATACCGGATACTCTGCAATTACTAGAAGAGGGCATAGGGCCAACACTCCAACATACAGGGACTGGTAAAAACATCCTCAATAAGACTCCAAAGGCATAAGAAATTAAAACAAGGATTAATAAATGGGATTGCATTAAATTGAGGAGCTTCTGTGCAGCAAAAGAAACTATTAAGAACCTTAAGAGAGAGCTGACAGAGTGGAAGATCTTTGTCAGCTAGTCCTCTGATAGAGGACTAATATCTAGAATATTCAAAAACTTACTGCCAAAAAATAACCTAATAAAAATGGGCAAGCGAATTAAATATATACTTCACAAAAGAAGAAATACAAATCGACAATAAATATATGAAAAATGTCCAACATTATTAGCAATCAGGGAGATGCAAATCAAAACTACACTGAGATTCCATCTAACCCCAATTAGAATGGCAATCATTAAAAACACAAATAATAATAAACACTGGTGAGGATGTGGGGAAGTAGAAACTATAATATGTTGTTGATAGAATTGCAAATTAGTGCAGCCACTTTGGATATCAATGTGAAGGATTCTCAGAGGAATGGGAATGGACCTACCAAATGACCTAGCTATACCACCCCTGGGTATCTACCCAAAGGAATTGAAATCAGACCACAACAATAATACATGCATATTTATGTTTACAGTGGCATAATTCATAGTAACAAAATTATGGAACTAGCCTAGGTGTCCATCAACAGATGAATGGATTACAAAATTATGGAATATATACACAATGGAATTCTACTCAGCCATAAAGAAAAACAAGAGAATATTATGCTAAGTATGTCACAAAAAGTGAAAGGTCAGATGTTTCCCCTCATATGTGGAAGCTAGGGAGAAACTGGGATACAGAAGGGACTCTAGACAAAGTAGGAAAAACCCTAGTGGAGTCAGGGAGGGGGACTAGGGAGAGAGGCAGGTGGGGGGAGGGAGACTCCATGAAGGAGACACTTCAATGGATATGATGCACATACACAAATTTATCAGTGCGAATCTGAATGTTGTTCAAGGGGCAGGTAGGGGAGTGGGGAGGGAGCTGGGGGGAGGGAGGCTCACTGAGTGGTATGTGCATATATGTCTCCAGTCTCAATCACTCTAAACTTCATTATAATATGTGATTACAATGCACCAATAAAAATGCTATAAAATTTTTGTGGCATCAAGAAGAATGACTGAATTAATACAATAAAAAATTTTTCTTGCAGGGGGAGAGAGCCGGGGGAAGCTCATCAAGTGCTGTGTGTATGTATGTCCCTATCATTCTGAATTACATTATGATGTGAAACTACAATGCACCAATGAAATTATATAAAAATTCTTGTGATTAAGCCTGCTTTTTAATATAACATTGGTTTGATAATAACCTAAAAGACGAATCCTAACAAGACTACCTGGAGGAGAACAAATTTGTTTCATAAAATTCTGACCTATTCAACAAAAATCAGCAAGTTCATAGATAATATAAATAAATTTTATCTATCAAAGTGGATAGATGACAGAGGGAGTAAAGAAAGAAGAAAGAACTTTTTTTTAGGATTCTCAACTGCACAAATCTCTAGTCAACTCTGAAAAGATAACATCTCCAGATAGTACTTACCAAAAGAACACACAACTATGGACTAGATGTATGGAAACATCAAAAGGCACCTTCATTATAGAATGTCAAAATTATTTTAGAAATGAAAGGACTCTCAACTGCAAACTCTAATAATTTTATTTACTTAAATATTGATTACCATGAGATAATTAGCAATGGAAACAAAGGAAATCTGACCATTACTCAGAATCAATTATTTTCCACATAGTCCATGTAGTATTTAAGAATGACTACATTGGCGGTTCCATTGCTGAACTTGAATAAGTGAACTCATTTAACATAACTAGCTCTTACAAAAAGCACACCATCCATGGTCACACAGAAAAAAAAATCATAAAACATTAAAGAACTGGATTTAGTTTTAAAACAAGACTAGTGGATATTTTTCAAATGCATTATACCATGCTTAATGAGAACCTGTCAAGTCCTCGTGACATGGTTGATATACCACAGCAATTATCTTTTTGTATCCTTGGCAGTGAATTCCTGACTGATACTGTGAGTGGTTTCAGATATGCAGCACAGTTTATTATTGGAGACACTGTAAAAAATAGTTCCAAATGTGGCAGACAGAATGGCTTCCAAAGATATCTATATCCTAATCCCTGGAACATGTGAACAGGTTACATACATGGCAAATGGGACTCTGCAGATAGAATTAAGGTTAGGAACCTTAAAATAGGGAGAGTATCCCACACTGTGGCTCTCAGCATCTGAGCCCCTAAAAGTGAGAACATCCTCCAGCTGGGTTCAGAGAGCTGCAGCAGAAGGAAAAACTCAGAGATTAGAAACAAGCGATGGGCTCAACAGAGCATTGCTGGTTGGACATGGATGGGGCAACAGGAAGGAGACTGCGGCTGCTTAAAGAGCTGAGCGAGATCTCCCACTGACAGCTAGAAAGGAAACAGACTGCTGGCCTGCAACTACCAGGACTGAATATCACTAGCAACCTGAAAGAGCTTGAAAGCAGATTCATCCCCAGAGCTATCAGCAAAGAATATAATTCTGCTGACACTTGAGTCTGGCTCTTTGAGATTCTAAGCAGAGGATCCAGTTGGCCCAAGCTATTCCTGGACTTCTGGCCCACAGAATTGTGAGATAGTATTAGCATTGTTTTAAATCACTAAATTCTTGATCATTCGTTATAGCAGAATAGAACCTAAAACAAAATGTTGCTTTCCTTCTTTGCTTAGAGAAACTGTTTTATCTATGATGCCACTACTTGAACATACCCATTCCCCATAAGAAGTTGAGCCTGGAAAGTTCAACAAATATTTAGGGCTATTGGAATTCAAGTAAGGCTATTTCTGGTTTCCCAAAACAAATCCTTGGACCAGGATTTAATTTGAATCCTTAAATGAAAAAACAACTAACATTTATATGTGTGCCATATGCTAGATAATATATTAGGAGATTTACAGACAATGTTTTCTGTAAATGTCACAATGTTTCAAGTAATTATTAAACTTGAGTTAATCTAACCATCAGAAAACAGTGTTTTTTCTCTCTCTTCCCATCTTTTATTCTAATATGAACCCATCAATTAAGAGAAGGCTATCTCAGGTCTGTCTGGACTAAGACAGGGACTGTAACTTTCCATTTTGCCATGTGACAATGTGAAATACTTAAATCTGAAGAGTCAGTCCTGTTGGTGATTTTTCTTGGCTATGGATATAGACCTCATCTGCCTTTCAAAATTGAAGACCTGAGGCACAGAGTTCATTCAGTAGGTTAACTTAACTTGAAATCCAAACTTCAAATATTATAGGCAACACTACTTTTATGATGTGCCTCAACATTTAGAGTTTATAGATTTCAGAGGTTTAAATTTCATGAATAGACTTTATTTTGCTTATATCTTATAGAAACTAATCTTTTGCTTTTAAAAGCATTTCAGTTAATGAACAATACTTAAGCTTGACATAGCATTAAACATTATTTGCAGTATAGGAATATACCAATTGAGAGCAGTGGTCAATCAGAGAGTTCAGAAATCAGATGACCTAGGCTATAATTGGAACTCTGCCATCTTTGCAACCTGGGGAAGCTGATTAAATCTCTCCCATGACAGTTTGCTCACCTGTAAAAGCAACTAATAATAAAACTTTTAGTTAATGGGATTGTAGTTCAGATTAAATTTGTTACATGTGTATAGTTACCTTAGAACTACACCTGGAGTTCAGTAAGCTCCCAATACTAGCTCTCTCTCTCTTCTAATTTTGATTTTAGTCACTATTCTAAAGAGTTAGTGGTAAGGGTGTGGGTGGGGGGAGCTCTAAAAAATTGTAATAAAGGAAATATGATAAAAGATAAAAGTCAACTATTAAAACCTTTATCACGGCTGATATGAGATATGAGGGCTATAGGTGAATATAACATAGAATTTGACCATCTTTAAAGTCAATAGCTGCCACATATGTAAGGGCTCAGAAAATATACCACCAAACTCTTTTTTTTTTTTTTTTTTTTGCGGTACCGGGGGATTGAACCCAGGGGCGTTCTACCTCCACGCTACACCCCCGGCCCTATTTCTTTTATACTTTATTTTGAAACTGGGTCTCACGAAGTTGCGGAGGGCCTTACTAGGTAGAGAGAGAGAGAGAGACAGGAAGAGAGAGAGAGAGAGAGAGAGAGCGAGCACGAGCTGAGGCTGGCTGCGAACCGGGATCCTCCAGTCTCCACCTCACAAAGTACTGGGATTACAAGCGTACGCCACCAGGCCCAGCCGCACCAAACTCTTAAAAAGCTTACCTAAAGATACATTTCATCTGGTCAAAAGATGGAACAAGAGAGAAAATTTTAAAAATTGGGAAATAGTGGTATACAGGAATACTACAACCATTCTTATAAATTAAACACAAATTGGTTCTTAAATACTTGCTGAAAACCTAATTTCAAACCAGAACACTACTTTGGAAAATATATTTTAGAGTAAAAATCATGCATAATTGTTTCTAATAATAAATAACAATTTATGTTAACCAGAATGGGGAAATTCAGTGTGGGGACAAGAGCACACATAGCAAAGTATTCAATTTTTCCTCTTTATAGGTTGGACAAAAAAAAAAATGGTTCCAGTACATTTCTGGTTTTACTAAAGAGATATAGATAAGAGTGGTGTTTTTTTTTTTTTTTGCAGTACTGGGAATTGAACCCAGGGGCATTCTACCTCTGAGCTACACCCCCAGCCCTATTTTTTATTCTTTATTTTCAAACAGAGTCTCACTAAGTCTGGAGGACCTCACTAAGTAGCTGAGGCTGGCCACGAATACAGATCCTCCTTTCTCTGCTTCCCAAGTACTGGGATTACAAGGGTGCACCACCATGCCCGGCTAAAAGTGGTATTTTTTAAACAAACAAACAAAAAAATCACGATTCAATAGTTTAGTTACAAATAATGTATATTTCTTATATATACTTCCAAAGAGATAAGCCAAAAAAAAACCCAGTTCCATATCCAAAGCAAAGCAACATTAAGGAAGGAAAAGGAGAAATAAAAAATTAATGACAAAAATAGTTGCTCATTCTATGTGAAATGAAAAGCTGCATATTAAATTATATACAATATGATATGAATTTTGAGAAAAGTATCATTCCCCTAGTATAAGGGATGATAAAGACCTAGTTAAATAGAGATTCAAGTAACTGTAAATGTAGATACCTGGAGATTTTCTGCAAAGCATAAAATAGCAATATAAGAAAACAATCTCTAAGAACAGAGGCAAAATTGAAAAAGATCAGTATGTGATTCAAGTCAGCAAAATATGTGTCGGAAACTGCATTAAAAATTAACTCAGAGCAGACCAGGATAAAACCTCTCTTATATATGTCTGGTCTTGTGTTTTTGACAAATATGTTACTGAGAAGATTTTTATAAATTAAAGTAGCAATCCTTTGTGATCTCTATAAAGTAGAACAGCATACTAAGTTTATGATGGTGAAGAGCATAAGATTCTTGTTTGAATTGTAAGCCATAATTCTTAAGAATATATGCTTTTTAAATTTTTGGGGCATTATAATCATACATCTTGATGAAGTTCAGAGTGATAGAGGCACACATGCACACAGCATTCATTGAGCCCTCCCCTAGTTCCCACCATACTCCCTCTCCCTCCCCACCTTCCAGTTAACAACACTGTGATTGGCATTGATAAATTTGTGAATGCATATCATGTCCATTCAAATGTTTCCCTCTTCAAGTCTGCCTCCCCCCTCCTGCCTCCCTCAGTTAGGTCCCCCCCTTCGCTCCACTAAGCTTTCTCCTCTGTCTGGAGTTCCTCCTGTGTCCCAATTTCTCCCTAGCTTACAATTATGAGGGAAAACATCTGACTTTTCACTTTTTGTGACTGGCTAATCTCACTTAGCATAATCTCCAGTTCCATCCATTTTCCTGCAAATGACATAATTCTGTTCTTCTTTAAGGCTGAGTAGAATTCTATTATGTGTATATCCCAAAATTTTATAATCCATTCATCTGTTGATGGACACCTAGGTTGGTTCAATAGTTTGGCAATTATGAATTGTGCTGCTATAAACATAGATATGCATGCATTACTATAGTAGTCTGGTTTCAATTCTTTTGGGTAGATACCCAGGAGTGGTATAGCTGGGTCAGATGGTAGGTTTATTCCCATTCTTCTAAGGAAATATACTTCTGCCTTTAATATTCAGTCTAAATAATTTCCTCATAAGTATAAAACAACTGGAATTAAGTACTTAATATTTGTTCTTAACTGTCTTTGTTGTATTTTTAAAAGTGTACTGCTGATAAATTTTCAGTTATGCAAGATGAATAAGTTCTAAAGATCTGCTGAACAACATAATTAATACTCTATCTGTGGACATAATTAATACTCTATTGTGCATTTAAAACTTGCTGGCACTCATTTAGCCCTTTTGAGTGTTGTGTGCATGTATGCCTCTACCACCCTGAACCTCATCAAGATGTATGATTACAATGCACCAATAAAAAAAAATTGTCGGCCCTTACGTTAGTGCTTTTATCACAATAAAAATAAAATAATTAAAACCTGAATTTACATCTTGCCTCTGAAACTTACTAATGATGTGAGAACAGGAAACATACTTTTCTGAGATTTTTATCTTGCTATATATAAAATGGAATTAAAGGAGTTAATCTCACCAGTCTTATAAAGATAAAATATGTGAAAATGGCAACTGGTGTATTGATCCACGGATGCTTCTCTTCATTCCACTACATGGAGTTCTTTGCTCTTACTCATTATTGGCCATACTTTTGTCATCCGCAGACTTCAAAATCTTGCATCAGTGTAAATATTGTCTTAATCATCAGTCACCTCAGATAAGCTAAGCAGTTTTTGAAGGGATAGGCTTTTTTTTTCATTTGTCTTTCATTTCAGTAAGCCCAGTACAGTGCCACTAGCATGACCTAAATGCCCATCTTTTGTGCTCCCACAAACTAGATACATACCTACAACATCCTTATTTATTAAAGTGTTCTGAGTAGGCGTGTGTGTCTTCTGAGGATGTGTAAGATCATCAAGGGCAGGGATATCATATTTTGCAGATGGAAGATAATTACAAGTCCCCAATGAAACCGTGGGTGGTCTCCTATTACCCCTGTTGTCTATTTCAGTCTGCAGACTGAGCACAAACCCAAGGATTTGGGGTGAAATGATAGGTGCCCTCCCCATGCCTGTGGAGCTCACAGTCTGATTTTCTCTTTACCCCAGCTGAGTAGCTAATAATTGTTAACTGAAGGTAAAACTAGACTCAGTCCTGTGTTAATAGTTTTGGGAGATGTGGAACTATCAAGATAAAGATCTTTATACTGGGAGAGATTACATTATGTTTGGAGGAAAAAAACATACATAAACTGGCCACGAATGAGCAAAACAGCATTAAGAAGTTAAGACTGGCTAGGCATGGTGGCGCACACTTGTAATCCCAGTACTTGGGAGGCTGAGACCGGAGGATCCTGGTTTGTGGCCAGCCTCAGCTACTTAGTGAGGCCCTCCACAACTTAGGGAGACTCTTGTTTCAAAATAAAGAATAAAAAAATAGGGCTGGGGGTGTAGCTTGGAGGTAGAATGCCCCTGGGTTCAATCCCTGGTACCGCAAAAAAAAAAAAAAAGAAGTTAAGACTTGTATTTTAAGTGAGCCAAAGAGTAGAAGAATATTAAAGGGGAGTGCAACTGGTAAGAAACCGGGCTTTAAGACATAATAGGTTTAATCATTTATTTTCCAGATTAGTGTTTTTCAAAGCTAATGTATCAATAATCCAAGGTGATTGTTAAAAATATGAAGTGAAAATTTCCAGGGTAGATGATGTCATTGTCAATAAGCACAGTAATGGAGTCTCATTTTCAGTCAAGTTTATGGAAACTGCTTTGGGTGTGGGGAGCCATGGGAAAGTATTTTTTAACAGCCTAATTGAGATATAATTGACATACCACAAAATTCACCCACTTTAGATGTACAATGCCGTGGTTTTATGATATTTATGGAGATGTGTGATCATCACCAGAACCCAACTTTGGGACATTTCCATCACCCCTAGCACCTGCTTTGTGTCCCTTTGCAGCCACTTCACAGGCCACCCCCAGCCCCATGCAACTCTTCATCTATGCCGTCTTAAAGCTTTGTCTTTTCTGGATATTTTGTGAACACAGAATTATCCAACATGAGGTCTTTTGTGACTGGCTTCTTTCACTTAACATTATGTTTCTCACCTCTGTGCAGGCTGTGTACCAGTAGCTTGCTGCTGGTTATTGGTGAACAGCATCCCATGGCAGGGATTTTGTTTATCCACAGTATTTTGTTTATCCTTTTACTACTAAATACATTTTTGTGCTGCTTCCATTTATTGACTCTTATAAATAATACTGCTATGAACGGGCTGTATGTGGATGCATGTATTCATTTCTCTTGGTTAAATTTCTAGAAGTAGAATTTCTGTTGGCTTTTTAAGGAAACTGACAAATTGTCTTTGACAGTAAGTATATCATATTATATGCCAATTAGCAATGCATATAATAATGTATATAATAATCCTGGAGTTTCTACACAGTGCTAACACTTGGTATTGTCTCTTGATGATAAATATTCTAGTGGATGTGCTGTGTAATCTCATTGTGGTGATCACATGCATAATGACTAATTAATATAGGTGTCGAGCACAATTTTATTTTTTTGGTACTGGTGATTGAATCTAGGGGCATCCTACTTCTGAGCTATACGTCAGCCACTTTTTTTTTAAACAGGGTTTTGCTAAATTGCTAGGCTGGTCTCAACCCTACAATCCTCCTGTCTCAGCCTCCCAAGTTCTGGGATTACAGGTGTGTGCCACAGTGCCAACCAAGCACATTTTATATGCTTATTGACATCTAGTTACCATGATTGGTAAAATGCCTATTCAAATTGTTTACCCATTTTAATTGGATTATTTTTATTGACTTATGGGAGTTCTTTATCAATTCTGCATATAAGTCCTTAATCAGATATATATGAAAATATTTTCTTCTAGTTGCATATTTTCATTTTTAATAATGTGTTTTAAAATATATGTTTTTAATTTGATGAGGTCTAATTTATTGAGTTTTTTATGGACTGATTTTTGTGCCATGTCTAACAAATCTTTGCCTAATCCAAGATCTTGAAGATTTTCTTCTATTTTTTCTTCTAAAGTGTGTATATTTTTGTTCTAACATTTAATCTTTTTAAGATTGTTTTGGTTCTGGTGGGTCCTTTGTCTTTCCATATAAATTTTACAAACAACATATCCCTTCCTGCCAAAAAAAAAAACCTGCTGATATTTTAATGGAATTGTGTAAAATTTACAGACAATTTGTGCAAATGTGATATCTTAATAATATTGATGACTCTGCAGGTATAGTTCAGTGGTAGAGTGCTTGCCTGGCAGGCACAAGGCCCTGGGTTTCATCCCTAGCATGACAATAAAAAAATAGATAATAATAATAAATATCGAGTCTTCCAAAACATGAACATGGAATGTCTTACCTTTATTTAGATTTTTTTATTTTGGGGGAGTACTGCAGATTGAACCTAAGGGTATTTTACTTCTGAGCCATACCCCCAGCCCTATTTTATTTTATTTCATTTTTTGTCTGGAATCAGGGTCTCACTAGGTTGCTGAGAGTCTCACTACATTGCTGAGGCTAGCTTCAAACCTGTGATCCTCCTGTCTCAGCCTCCCAAGTACTAGGATTACAAGCATGCACCACCATGCCCAGATTATTTAGATATTCTTTAATTTCTCTTAGTAATGTGTTGAAGCTTTCATTGTGCAAGCCTTGTATGTGTTTGTTAAATTTATTCTTAATTAGTTTATTGTTGGCGATGCTACGATGGGTGGAATTCTCTTTATTTTTGATTATTCTTTTTTACTGTATAGAAATATAATCAATTTTTATATATCGATTATCCTGTGACTTTGCTCAATTAATTCATTAGTTCTAGTGGATTTTCTTTGTGGACTTGGAAGCATTTTAAGAAAAGGAGTAGGATCATCAGACTTGCATTTTCAGTAGACGATTCTGCAGCTGTGAGGAAGATGCATGGGAAGAAGAAAACACTGGAGGACGGAGATTATTTTTCAACACTGTTGGGACAGATAATGACATCCAGAATCCTACTTAGAATATAGAATAGCCTCCGGACTACACCCCCAGCCCTATTTTTTATTCTTTATTTTTGAAACAGGGCCTAAGTTGCAGAGGCCTCACTAAGTAGTTGAGGCTGGCTGCGAACCCGGATCCTCCTGTCTCAGTCTCCCGAGTACTGGGATTACAAGCATGCGCCACCACGCCTGGCTGAAATAAAAAGATATTTTCTGAAAATCTTAAGTAGATAAAATTATCCATCTGTGGACCTATGCTAAATAAAATATTAAAGGTTGTTTCTCAGGTAGAAGAAAAGCAATCCCAGATGGAATATTTGAGATCCAGAAAGAATGATTAGTAATGCTAAGTGGAAAATGTGTGAACAAATCTAGAGGAATAGTGCCTGCATAAACCCACAGTATTCATGTATTCCATATGGGAATATGAGGCAGGACAAATACACACTGAGAACTGTACTTTGTTGAGGATGCATATTGCAGTTTGTAGGGTCACTGTTTAAAAGCAGGTAGCCAAGTGTGGTGGTGCACACCTGTAATCCCAGTACTTGGGAGGTTGAGACAGAAGGATCACAGGTTTGAGGCCAGCCTCATCAACTTAGTGACACCCTGTTTCAAAATAAGAGATAAAATTGGGCTGGGGATGTAGCTCAGAGGTTGAATGACCCTGGTTCAATTCCTAGTACCTCAAAAAAAATTTATAGAGTATAAAGGGAAAAGTTGAACAATAAAAATGCATTCACTCAATTCAAAGAAAGCATGAAAATATAACAAAAGACACAGAACAGATAGGGAATAGAAAACTTTCAGTAAAGTAATAAGTTAAATATAAACAGACTACTTCTAGCAAATACAAAGATAACAAATAATTAAAAGAGACTGTCAGACTGCATAAAAATAAAATCCAGAAAGTATTTGCTATTTTAGGAAATATATTTAAGAACACAGACAAGTTGAAAATACAAGTATAGAAATAGTATCTATTGAAAACATGAACGAATGAAAGAAAGAAAGAAAGAAAGAAAAGAATGAGACCTGTTATAATACTATTACTATACTAATGAAATAGACAAGCAAAATTTAAGGGGAAATACCTGCCCATGAATGCATAGGGTACGTCATGATGATAAAATGTTCAATTGGCAATGAAATTATAAAAATGATGCAGCCTCAAATCTAAAAGCCATGCAGCATAAGCTAGTTAAGAGTTACTCTTTTTTAAACTACTTGTAATTAAATTATAGATCATACAAAGACTATTGCTATAATTGGTTAAGGTGTTATAGTCATGTTTTAAAAGACAATTTCCACAATTATAGCTCTTTTATACTCTATTGTCCCCTAACTTGGGCATAGTGGTGGGTGATAGTTGCAATTTAGTCTTTAGCCATAAAATTCTAAATTATTATAATTAGACTTATTCGGGAAAAATAGTGTGAATTTCAATGCCCCTGTTACTTAATCTGGAATTTTTCTTTAAATATTAATTAAAATAAATGTATCCTTTGCATACTAACGCTAAGTATATCAAATTAGATTGTAAATTTTAGTGGAAAAGCTCAGGTTAGAAATTCGTCTTGATAGTACTAATGGCTGTTGATATTCTCTCTGAGGGAAGGAAAATAAAAGCAATCAAAAAGAAAAAGGAGGAGGAGGAATAGAAGAACAAGGAAGAGCAACAAGGAAGGGAAGAACAGCAAGGAAGGAAGGAATGAAGGAGGGAAGGAAGAAGGAAGGAAGGAAGGAAGGAAGGAAGGAAGG
>PVJS01005130.1:0-53784 GCA_004027185.1 Glis glis
AAAAAAAAAAAAAAAAAAAAAAAAAAAAGAATTACAATTCAGAAAGCCAATTCATTAATTCATAATGTAGGCCTATTCATTGCAGTTATCTGTAAAAAACCCAAGTGGCAAGGTCAAATACCATCAGAAAGCCTTTTAGAAATCATAGAAGAAAGCAAAGGGAGTTGGCTATATACAACCAACATTCAGTCAAAGTCTGCTACATCTGTCTTTGGCATTAAAATAAATGCCTAACCCTAAATTGAGCAGGCAGAGGGTCAGTGCATACTGTAAACTGGCATTCTGTCTTGTTCATTCCATCACGGAGTTCCTGGATTCCTCTGGGGTCCTGGTCTCTCCTGGGATACGGGGGCTGCACTCTGTTTCCGAGATAACTGTTGGCAGGTAACGAACAGCATTGACCAAATACTAATTTTTCAGTCTGTCTCTCTCAGAATGCAAAGGGTACCCTCTTGTTGCCTCTGACCCTAGGCTTTTCTTTTGGTGCCCTGCACATCTACCCATGGCAGATCAGAACTCCTCCTCCTTTAAGGAACCTGAGCCCAAGGAAACACCCAACTCACTTCAAACTGATTCCCTCCCAGCCTCCTCCAGAGTCATCCAGCATACACTGGCTGCAGCAGACTCAGTCCTCATCCTGGTTCTCTCTGTTCCTCTCTCCTGTGCGCTCCAACCACTTCCTAGTCTTCACACGATTCACCACCAGGTTAAAACTGGGAGGGGGGGGGATGTATTTATCAATACCAAACATATACGAAATGATTCCTTATCAGAAAGATAACAAAAATCAGAGAAGTATGTAACTAGAGTTATCCTTACAGACTATGTAATTCATTTTACAGATGAAGAAACTGATAGAAATTAAGTGACCTGCCCAAGTCATGTTACCTAAGCAACGGCAAGGCCAGACCCAGGATCCCAATTTTGGGACCTGTGGCCAATACTTGAACCAAACTGCCAAATTCCCAACTACACACCACAGGTCCTCAATGGGGAGGGCTCCACGTGTCTCACAGTCTGGAGGAGCTCCAGGCATATTACACAGCACAATCACCATTTTTTAAACGTTGATCAAATTAGACCATTGATAGCTCTTTCAATGAGAAAATAACTACCTTCAAGCCATAAACTGCCTAAAGATGTCTCAGGGAATATGTGATTACAAATTTCCCAATCCACTGTCATTAGAGTTATAAAGTGGATTTGTGACTCAACCACAAAAACAACAAAATAAGTGACTAAAATATTTAAAAGGTAATATACTAATGAAAACTGAAATCAGGATAGGGAAGACCTTTCTATTAAAATAAAAAGATTATGCAAATCAATAAGGGAAATATTAACATTTAAAAATGTTTAAATGGACCAAGAAGAACTAGATAATTAACAAAAATAAAATCCAATAAACTGATAAAAATTAACCCTTGTGAATAAAGAAGTGGAAATTAAAACATTAATACAATTTGGAGGCAAAGTGGAAAGGGGTTTTCCCTCACCTGGTAACGGGGATTGAACCGAGGGCCTCGTGCCTCTTCAGGCAAGCACTCTAGCACTGAGTTACACCCCAGCCCTTCTTATTTCATTTTGAGACAAGGTCGCCCTATGTTGCCCAGGCTAGCCTCAAACTTGTGATCCTCCTGCATTGGCCTCCCAAGCAGTGAGGATTATAGGCTCACGCCACCACACCCAGCTTTGGAAAAGTATTTCAATGGCAATATTTAATTGGGAAGCAGTGGCTTAGATCGTGGACTCTTGATCTGGCAGACTAACCTGAACTCAGGGACCTTGGGCAAACCACTTTAAGCACTGTGAACTTTAATGTCTTTACAGTTTTAATGAGATGAAATTAGACAGTTCATCTGAAATGCATTCGTGTAATGACTGTCCCAGTAAATGCTCAATAAATTAGCTGCTACTGTTACAAAAATGCCACTTGCATCAATAATGCAGCAGAGGGAGCAATGAGGTAGTTGCTCACACAATGCTGATGGAAATATAAACTGATAAAAATCCGGAAGTAATCTGCTCAGCTAGAGCTAGAAAAATGTCCTTAGAGAGGCATGAGAATTCGGAACACAAAGAGGAATATATCTTACTTGCATTGTTTGAATGTTTTACCAGAATGAGTTTACATATCAATTATATAATTACAGATGCGTAAAAAGGAATGAGAAATCCATGATAATAGAGAAAAAAATTTTAATGTTTATGTCCTTTAGACCCACTTCTAGGACTCAACCAAAACAGAATTAGAGGAACAATGAAATATTTATCTACACTATATTCAGAGCAATTTCATTAATTGTAAAAAAACCCCAGAAACTTAAAATATATGAGATTTTAAAGTAAATATTGTATACATCCACAATATGGACTACTATGGAGTCATTAAAAAGTAGACTGTCAGCTAGGAATGTCGCTCAGAGGTGGAGTGTTTGCTTGCCTGGCATACACAAGGCTTTAGATTCAATCCCTAAAAAAGGCTCTCTCTATATGATACCTACAGGACAAGTAACCAAAGAAAACAGAAATCAGTTTCATCAAATTTTAAAACTTTATTTATCCAAGAACACCATCATGAAAGTAAAAGGACAACTCAAAGAATGGAAATAATATTTTCTAATCATTCATCTGATAAGCGTCTAATATCCAGACTACATATAGAATACCAGAATACAGCATCCAGAACTTTTACAGTTCAAAAATAAAAGGACAAATAAGCTACTTTTGAAATGAGCAAAGAATATAAATAGACACATTTCTAAAAGAAATAGACAAAATGGCCAATAAGCATGTGAAAAGATGTTCGACACCATTAATCATTAAGAATATGTAGATCAAAGCCATACTTAGACATCACTTCTCATCCGCTAGGATGTAGGCTGTAATAAAACCAACAAAAACAAAATGTAAGTGTTGCTGAGGATGTGGAGGTTGGAACCTCTTACTGATGGGAATGTAAAATGGTGCAGCCACTATGGAAGACAGTTTTGCAGTTCTTCAAAAAATGAATGAAGCACAGAGGAACCATATGAACCAGCAATCCTACCCCAAGTACACATCCAAGAGAAATGAAAGCACATATCCACACAAAACCTTGGGCATCAATTCATGAGAACATTAAGCACAATAGCAAAAAAATGGAAACAATCTAAATGTCCATCAACTGATGAATGGACAAAATGTATATTCATGCAGCAGAATAATATTCAGCCATAAGAGTAAGTATTGATGCATGCTACCACATGGGTGAATTTGAAAACATTATGCTAAGTGAGAGCAGCAAGACAAAAAATATTGTATGACTCCACTGATATGAAGTGTCCAAAACAGGCAAGTCCACAGACAAGAAGTGCATCAGTGATTGCTGGAAACTGCAGGGAAGAGGAAATGAAGAATGATTGCTGCTAACAGGTATGGGGTATTTTGGGAGTAATAAAAAATGTTTTGGCCAGGCGTGGTGGCGCATGCTTGTAATCCCAGTACTTGGGAGGCGGAGACCGGAGGATCCAGGTTAGCGGCCAGCCTCAGCTACTTAGTGAAGCCCTCTGCAAGTTCGTGAGACCTGGTTTCAAAATAAAGTATTAAAAATAGGGCCAGGGGTGTAGCTCGGAGGTAGAACACCCCTGGGTTCAATTCCAGGTACCTCAAAAAAAAAAAAAAACTGTTTTGGAGCTGGGCGTGGTGGCGCACGCTTGTAATCCCAGTACTTGGGAGGCTAAGACAGGAGGATCTGGGTTCGCAGCCAGCCTCAGCTACTTAGTGAGGTACTCTGCAACTTAGTGAGACCCTGTTTCAAAATAAAGAATGAAAACTAGGACTGGGGGTGTAGCTCGGAGGTAGAATGCCCCTCAGTTCAATCCCTAGTACCGCAAAAACAAAAATCTAAAAAAAAAGTTTTGGAATTAGAAAGTAGTAATGGTTACAGACTTTGGGAGGCGGAGACCAGAGGATCTGGGTTTGCGGCGAACCTCAGCTACTTAGTGAGGCCCTCTGCAACTTCGTGAGACCTGGTTTCAAAATAAAGTATAAAAAATAGGGCCACGGGTGTAACTCGGAGGTAAAAACGCCCCTGGGTTCAATCCCCGATACCGCAAAAAACATAAATAAATAAAAATAAAAATAAAATGGTAAATTGCATAGTATGTAAATTAGATCTAAATAGTTTTCTTGAAAAAATTTAGACACTTGAAGATTTTTAATAATGCTGAAATAATAATGGAGAAATGCTTTCAATCTACTAAAACAACCAGCATAAAACTAAATATATGTATAAATCAAATTTGGTTTTAAAATATGTAGGTATGCATGCACATACACATTTGCATAAAAATACAAAAAATATACCAAAATGCTAACAGTGGTTATCCCTAGGTAATGCCACTATGGGGAACTTATTTTCTTGTAATGTTTCAAAATTTTCTATAATAAACAGACACTATGTTCATAACCAGGAAAGTTAAGAATAGAAACCCAGGTAGACTGTCTGGCTTCAAAGCCAAGGTCATTTCCAACATACCATTCACTCAGTAAACATTTACATTCCCACTATGTACCAAGCACAGTAAAATAAGACATACTCTCAGCCAGAAGGTATTTACGTAAGTCTAGGACAGGTTTCAAACCTGAGCCCATGCACCAGGTAGGGAACAGGAGTCCACATGCTCTTTAAATTACGTGCAATGTTGTCCAGCTGGCCAATTTCTGGGGGAGAGGGCCAACAGCTTTCATGAGCAACCGGGTGGCTTAGTGGTTAAAGGATGGAGCTGGAGCCAGAGTATATAGGTATGAACTTTGAATGTGCAATTACAAACTGTGATTTTGGGCAAAGTACCTAACTTATATGGGGCTTAGTTTCTTTATTTATAAAACAGGGGTAATTATGGTGCCTCTCTCATTTGGTTGTTGGAAGATTAAATGATTTAGCACATCTAAAGTACTGCCACTATATGCTAGGGACACACACAGTAAGTGTTCAATAAATCAATGAGCTGAAAGTCACCATCACCACCACCAAATTCAAGGAGGCAGAGACATGGAGAAGACTAAGGACCACTCAGAAGGTTAATTTCCAGATCTCCAAACTGGCAGCTGGCATCTGATTCTTGACGACCCTCTAACAACCACCCTATTCAACTAATTTATTTTTCCAGATTCTCTCAATTCCTAATGAAGCTCTTCTTTTGAGGCATTCTATAAAATGCAATGAGACAAAAACATCAAAATATCCAGCATAAAGAACTGCTTATGTCCTCTTATCTTCCAACTAATTCATAGCACCAAGCGATTTTTCAAGGCTATTACAACAGAAGGAGGCTCTATGAGACTTAGGTGCCTTTCCGGGCACACTGCTCTGATCCAGTAGTTCATCCAAGATTACTCTTCACAGACGGACTGCAAAATCCCCTGAGCAACACACTCATCTAATGAGCGACTGGGGATTGCGACTGCATTATTCTTAATGCCAACTCTTCCACCCTGCAGTCAAGAGTCTCAACAAGCAATCACCACTTCAATGCTTTCAAATCCAACCTCTTAGGTGTACAAAAGACCCCTGGCTTTGTCACTGGTACTGACAGGCATTTTGCTCTGACCTGAAAACATAGATGATTTCCGAGTTTTCATAACTTGATTATCAGCATATACTTTTCTTCAGCAGGGAATAAATGTGACCACACATTAACACAGTACTAAATTCTGAATTCAAGCCGGGCATGGTGGCGCACACTTGTAATCCCAGTACTTGGGAGGCTGAGATAGGAGGATTGCAGGTTCGCAGCCAGCCTCAGCTACTTAGTGAGGAACTCCGCAACTTAGTGAGACCCTGTTTCAAAATAAAGAATAAAAAATAGGGCTGGGGGTGTAGCTGGGAGGTAGAATGCCCCTGGGTTCAATCCCCAGTACCGCAATAAATAAATAAATGAAAGAAAGAATAGAAAATAGGGCTAAGGGTGTAGCTCGGAGGTAGAATGTCCCTGGGTTCAATCCCCAGTACTGCAATTAATTAATTAATTAATTAAGAATTCAAAGATACCCACCTAATGTTAAAATGGAAGGGCCCTGGCAACTGAACACCACCACAACAGGCACTGCGACGCCAGAGGCTGTGCACTGGCTCTGAAAACATGCAGCCCAGGGTGTGAATCCCAGCTCTGCCCCTCTCACTAGTTGCAGGACATTAGGCAAGTTGCTTAACTCTCTTGGCCTCAGTCTCCTCATGTGTAAACTAGGACTAAAATTAGTGTTTATCTCATGAGGTAGTTGTAAGAATAAGCTACTCTATGTAAATGAGTCAGTATACATAAAGAACCATTCCTGCAACATTGTAAACATGCATTGTTAACTATTAATATGTATTAATATGTAACCCCTTTTGGAAAAGGAAACAAAAATACTCAGGCCAAAATATTTTTTTTTATCACTTTTAAGTTACATGTGTATCTTCTCTGTATCTCAAATGTTACATAATTGCTTTTAAAAGCAAAGACTTCAGAGACAACCACACTAGTTTCACACAGCTGGTCTGGGATGAAAGTCAACTCAGGAAAGGGAGAAAAAGTGAAGGGCGAGGCTTCTCATAACAGATTGCTGGGCTATAATCTGAAAGATTTCATACAAAACCTTAAATAAACTGAAAATTAAGAGACAACAAAGAACTTCTGAAATAACTTGGTTCAATTCCCATGTTTCATAGATAAGAAAAAGTGTTGTAAGATCTTCTAGTTCATTTATGACAGAAAAGATTTTTTCCTGTTAGTAAGTCTTAGATATACAGTCATATCTGTAAGGGATTGGTTCCAGGACCCCCATGGATACCAAAATCTTTGAATGCTCAAGTCTCTTATTTAAAATAGCATAGAACTTGAATGTAACCTAAGCACATCCTTCCTTATACTTTAAATCATCTCTAGATTACTCCAAATACCTAATACAATGCAAATGCTCTACAAATAGTTGTTATATTGTATTGTTTAAGGAATGACAAGGAAAAAGTCTGTACATGTTCTGTAAAGACACAACTTTCCCCCCATATATTTAGATCCAAGGTTGGTTGAATCCACAGATGAGGAACCCACAAATACGGGGTGGGGGGGTGCAACTGTGTATTCTAAGCAGAAAGTAATAACGAAGACAATTTAGAAAGGGGAAGAAGAAGAGAGACAGTTTGGGAGGTTTAGGTAGCGACCTAATAATAGTAGCTAATATTTATCAAGCATTTATCATCCTAGGCACGGAGCCAAGCACTTTACACGGGTGGTCTTATATAATTTTTGCAAAACCAGTGGATAGCTACTATTATTAACCCCACTTTCCACTGAGGAAGTGGAGGCCTAGAGAGATGAAATGACTTGCCCAAATCACAAAGCCGGTGAGTGGCAGTCAGTAAATGAACCCACGCTGGCTGGCCCCAGAGCTGGGACTTTTACCACTTAGTTATATTGGCTGGGCTTGACAATTTAAAATGCAGTGAAGCTCTTAATCCCTGAGTCTTTCTCCTACTAAAATTTTGGATACCCTTCTCTGGTTAGAGGCACTACAAAGATAACAGTAAACAAAGTGATTTTTATTTATTTATTTATTTATTTTGCGGTACCGGGGATTGAACGCAGGGGCGTTCTACCTCCGCGCTACGCCCCCGGCCCTAATTTTTTATACTTTTTATTTTGAAACCGGGTCTCACGAAGTTGCGGAGGGCCTCACTAAGGAGAGAGAGAGAGACAGACAGACAGAGAGAGAGAGAGAGAGAGAAAGAGAGGGAAAGAGAGGCAGAGCGCTGAGGCTGGCCGCGAACCCGGATCCTCCAGTCTCCGCCTCCCAAAGTACTGGGATTACAAGCGTGCGCCACCACGCCCGGCTCAACAAAGTGATTTTTAAAACTTAGTTCTATTCATTATACAGAACAATGAGTTTCCCTGTGGCATACTCATACAGGCATATAACATACTTGGACTATATCCTCCTCCGTTACTCCCTTCCCCTCCCGGATCTCCCTCCCCCTCTCTAATAGTCTCCCTTCTACTTTCATGTCATCCCTTCTCCCCTAGATGGCTCATATGAGAGAAAACATGCACAGTGGTTTTTATATAAGAGCAGAGGGCTGCGGTAGAGCTTAGTGGTAGAGTGCTCGCCTAGCATCTGTGAGGCCCTGGGTTTGATTCCCAGCATTGTAAAAACAAAAAGCAGATAAGGTTGAAGGAGAGCCTACTAATTCTGTGCTACGTGAGGCACTGCTGTAGTTTGGATCTCTTTTTTTTTTTTTTTTTTTTTGCAGTACCAGGGATTGAACGCAGGGGCGTTCTACCTCCGTGCTACACCCCCGGCCCTATTTTTTATACTTTATTTTGAAACTGGGTCTCACGAAGTTGCGGAGGGCCTCACTAAGGAGGGGGGGGGGAGAGAGAGCGCGCGCGCGCTGAGGCTGGCCGCGAACCCGGATCCTCCGGTCTCCGCCTCCCAAAGTACTGGGATTACAAGCGTGCGCCCCCACGCCCGGCTGTAGTTCGGATCTTGAATGTCCCCAAAGGCCCGTGTGTTGAAGGCTTGCTCCCAGGAGTGGTGCCATTGGGAGGTGGTAGAAACCCTGAGAGATAGGGCTAGTGGGAGGTCTTCTGGCCACTAGGGGCATATCCGTGAAGGAGAGAGTGGGCCCTGTCTTCCTTTTCATTCCCCACCACAAGGCAAATGGTTGGCTTCTCCACATGCTCCTGCCATGATGTGCTGTCTCGCCACAGGCTGCAGAGCCTCAGGGCCAACCATAGACTGAAACCTCCAAAACCGTGAGCCAACATAAAGCTTTTCTCTTTATAGGTTGCTTTTTCTCAGGAATTTGTTACAGTGATGGGATGCTAGCACAGGCACCATGCAAAGGGTCCTCTAGCTCCCCGACTTGCCCAAGGCTATGACACTAGCAACAGTGCTGCTAAGAGATGTGGGGGCTCACGCTGCCCCAGGGCAGCCCCACGGCCCCATTTCCCATCCTTGCCAGTGAACAGAGCATGCTTGTCCACCAGCAGATCTTCGCCCAGCTCAGCCCGTGCTCTTCACTGAGGCCTGACACTAGGTAGAAGACCTTCTGCATAATCTCTGCTCTCAAGGAGCTTGTGGCACCGCTGGGAAGAGAGCACTTGCAGTTTAAATCCTCCTTCCCATACACCTTTGTAGTAAGCACCAGAAGCACTGAAGAGACTATGGACGCCGTCTTCCTGCAATGCTGTCCTATTACACCGCTCAGATCACTCAGCCTTCAGTGTGCTTTCACAGAGGAACTCCGTTCTCCTCTCCTCCTATGCTGTAAGCTCTTCCCTTTGTCTTTGAAGAAGTAGGAATTACTTTCATCTCTGGCTTTCCCTCACCCATCACCAGGGAGTGTAACAAGAGGGTTATCTTAAGGAGCTGACAAAAAAAATGCAAAAAAGGATAACTTCTCCATTGCCTTTAACACTGGGAAAGAGCCTGTGGGATTCCATAGTATTTGCTCAAAAATGTTCAAAGGAAGACATGGAAAATTTCATCCTCAACATTTTGCTGCCCAGGAAATAAAACCCCCAGAACTCTAGGGGCCAATTATTCTGCTGTCTTGGACTTTGACCTTCAAAAGTCTCCCTCTGGTTTTAACCTGACCGGAACCGAGGGCTGCTGACAGCACAGTGCCAGCTGAATGAGCAGCTTGTGTCTAGAGTGGTCAAATTTAATGACTGCCAAGCCTTCGGAGCAACATGCAAAAGTTACAGTGCCAGGCCAGACCCTACAGGCTAAAGGTGCGGCGAGTTCCACTGTCATCTAATTTAAATGTATTAGTTCCTGCTATGTTCACAACTCAACACAGGGGCAGTCCTTTGAAAATCAAAGACTGGATGGCACTAATAAAACCAGAGAAAGAAGACAGAGCACATGAGAGAGGCAGTAATGCAGGGGAGATGGTGGGCTATTTGCAAACAGGAGTGAGGGCATCTGGGATGTGGACAAGGAGAGGGGAGCCTGATTCAATACAATACTACCGCTGGGGTGAGCAGAGTGCCTCTCCTCTGTCTCTCTTGCTTCTGAGTTTCCCAGGCCAACTGGAGTTTAAAATTTGGAAAATAATCTTTTTTTTATTTTCTTTGTGGTACTGCAGATTGAACCCAGGGGGATTCTGCCTCTAAGCTACACCCCAGCCCTATTTTATTTTTAATTTTGAAACAGGGTTGCAGAGGACCTTGCTAAGTTGCTGAGGCTGGCAGTGAACCTGTGATCCTCCTATCTCAGTCTCCCAAGTACTGGGATTACAGGTGTGCACCACCACACCCAGCTTGGAAAACAATCTTAGTAAGGAGTTACTAAGGGCTTTAAACCTGACTTTAGCTTTGTAACTTTGAGTACTTAACCTTTCAAAACATATTTTCTCGTGTAAAAGCGAGTTAACATGTATATTAGAGCTCATCATGCTATGTTTGAAATTTTTCTTAATAATTTTTTTAAACAGAGCAGGGGGTATATATAGCTCAATGGTAGAGCACTTGCCTAGAATGAGCAAGGCCCTCGGTTTTATCCCAGTGCCCACCTCCCTACCTCCCCCACACACATAACAATATATATATTTATGGGAGCAATAGTATCTACTACTTAGCTGCTGTGAGAATTACATGACATAATTATATAAAAGATCTAGTACAGTGCCTGGCATTTTGTATGTGTTCAATAAACGGTAACTTTTATTGTCAACATGGCATTTCCGGATGGGTAAGAGAACAAAATAAGGCAGTGGATTAATCACTGCAGACTTAGGAATGCCTAGACATCTATGGGACAAGGACCACCTTTCTGAACGCAGGTCTTACAGGCCTCACACGGTCACCCGCTTTCCCTTTCCCCTTACCTACTTTGTTCATCCATTCAACACATATGTACAATGGCTGGCTATCCAAGACACAGTGCTAAGTACTAAGAACAGGGAACAGAGGAAAGAGACAATAGCAGGGGCTCTGATGAGACAATAAAACATGGATGGGCTTTGGGGGTATCTATGAATCATCTCAAGTCACATGCAAAGAATCTGGAGCATGTGGCTGTATAAAATTTTTCTGAGAGCCGGGCGTGGTGGCACATGCTTGCAATCCCAGTACTTGGGAGGCTGAGACACGAGGATCAAAGGTTCGCGGCCAGCTTCAGCAACTTAGTGAGCCCATCTGCAACTTAGTGAGACCCTGTTTCCAAATAAAAGAATAAAGTAGGTCTGGGGGTATGGCTCAGAGGTAGAATACCCCTGGGTTCCATCCCCAGTACCACCAAAATATAAAAATAAAATAAAACTTCTCTGAGTTCTGGAAGACGTAAGGCTTTTATATTGCAATAAAACAATGCATGCAAAGTCAAACATATGATAAACTAAAAATACTTTTGTGACATACACCACAGAGAAAACAAATTTAAATTATACTGAAATATTATTTATCTGACAGATTGGCAAAACTTTGACAGCAAAGCTTTGACCAAAACTTTGACAGCACACTTAACAAGACTCAGAATACAGAAGAGGGGTCAAGTATGAAATAAAAACTGTGAATGTATCTTTTTATATTTTGGAATGATGCAAAAGATTCACACAGTTAAAAAAACAAAATTAGATTTTTACTAGCAATGTTTAAAGTTTAAAACAGGAGAGCCTATTAATCAAATTGGTGGTACAACTATAGAGAAAGTGATTGTATCAAGTAACTTCAAGACAGAATTTGACTATATATCTCATATAGCATATATTCTTTTTCTTTTGAGATGGGGTCTTGCCATGTTGCCCAGGCTGGCCTCAAACTCCTAGGCTCAAATGATCCTCCTGCCTCAGCCTCCTGGTGTGGTAGCCCATGCCACCACACCAGGCCCACACTACCACACCTGGTGTTCATGTAGAACAAAAGGAACCACCTAGAAAACCAAAACGATATCCAGGAATATAACGGTCAGTGTAGATGAAGGCGGCACTACTGTCCTGGCTAATAACACGGCCAGGGAAATCCAGGGAGCAGGAGCAGCCCCAGTGCAGCCCACTGGTCCCAGAGGTATGAAGTTCTGTGGCCCACTGAGTGTTCCTGACTTGTGCTCAAGGAGAAGGGTGAGAGGGGATGGGAGAGAGAGCTCAGAGTTGAGACTGGAGAGACAGGCACAGCCAGAGTTGGAGGGTAGCACATGCAAACCAAGGAACTGCAGGGCCTGAGGGCAGGAAAGCCATCAGGAGTTTGAAGCAAGGAATGACATGTTCAGATCTGTGCTTTTTTATGATCAGTGGCAACAGCACACCAGATAGACTGGAGAGGGAGAGAGCTGAAAGTCTTTGCCAGCTAGAAGGCTGCTTCAGTATTCCAGGATAAGAGCTTACAGTAGCGTTAGCCTAAGGAGGAGAAACCAACAGACTGGGAGCCTAACTAAATGTGTGTCATTTTTGGGTAGGGAGTAAAAGGGGGGGGGTGTCTTGAAAAAACATGGGACAACTCCCACGATTCTGCCTTTGGCGACTCTGTGGTCCAGCCACTGAGATGAAGAGGAGAAGCACTCAAAGGGAGAAAGATGGCAAGTTCACTGCTACCGCAGCCCCTGATACCGTCTTCTGGAGCCATGGGGACCCGGAGCCAAAGGAGTTAGGAAAGATGATCCAACAGGCCACAGTCCTAGAAAGCTGAGAAACAGGGGCAGAACTGGTAGGCTAGAGAACCCCTTGCATTATCTTCTCAAAAATAGAAATAGAATCCTATGCTGTTCACTTTTGTTTGTATATTTTAAAAAAACAGAAAACAAAAAATACCATTCAAGTAGCCAACATCTGGCGCCTCAAAAGCTATTATTTACTCTTTTTTTTTTCTTTTTTTTGTGGTACCGGGGATTGAACCCAGGGGCGTTCTACCTCCATGCTACACCCCCGGCTCTACTTTTTCATACTTTATTTTGAAACCGGGTCTCACGAAGTTGCGGAGGGGCCTCACTAGGTAGAGAGAGAGAGAGAGAGAGAGCGAGCGAGCGAGCTGAGGCTGGCCACGAACCCGGATCCTCCGGTCTCCGCCTCCCAAAGTACTGGGATTACAAGCATGCACCACCACGCCCGGCCTATTATTTACTCCTATAATTCTTTGCTTCTAATCTCTCTCGTCTTTCTTGGGCCCTTTCCTTACAAAGCATCCTCTACTGAATGGTCCTGTCCCAGAACCAGACTCGGTACCTTAGTGTTTAGGTCACTCATACAAGTGACTCCAGATGTGAGAGAACTAATGTTTAAATGTTAGCAACTGATTTTTAAACACTGTATGGGCCAAGCTCTGGCCTACAGCTTTCTGCTGAGGTTCTATTAGATAAACAATTCCCCAGAGATGAAGATTTTCCTTCCTTTTATTTGTCTTTGGGTACTAATAAAACCAGAAATTAGGGTTGGGATATATCTCAGTGGTAGGGCACATGCTTAGCATGCATGAGGCCGTGGGTTTGATCCCCAGCACCAAAAAAACAGAAATTATATCTGTGAATTGAGTTTTTCAGAGGTTTAAGTATTACATTCTGAGACAAAACTGGTCTCAAAATAGAAGTTCTTACCTTTCATACACACACACACACACACACACACACACACACACAGAAGACTCTCCGGATCATATGCAGGGGAGACATCCTACCTTTTCTTTTTCTTCTTCCTCAAATCTATCCCCTCCTCTTTTTTCTCTTTTAACTCAACTTTGCTAAATCTGCGGAACTGATTCCATCTGCAAGAAGCTGATCCTCGACACACACACCGGCTTCTGTGACGTCTTACTTTTGCCCATCAAAAGAAACAAATGTGTAACTAGATTTTACCATTCTACAAGTACATATATTCAAAACATCATGCTATACATCCTAAAAAAAAAATCACAAAATGCTTTATGTCAGTTTTTTAAAAATTAGGGGCTAGGAATGTAGCTTAATGATAGAATCTGTACTTAGCATGTGCAAGGCCTTGGGTTTGATCTCTAGCACCAAAAATAAATAAAAAAAATTTTAAAAGAAGAAACAAATATGGTATCTGTGACAGTACGTCCACATCTCACAGACTCATGTAAGGTAAAGACAAACAATCATCTGTAAGGCATTTCTGAAGCATGTCACTGGGTAGATAGTTGTATTACACAGACATTCAATGATACTTAACCACTTTAGCCAGGAAACAGCCTGAAAAGATACTTTCAAAACTCTGGGGTCAAGGTCACAGAGCAATGGAAAGTTCTGGATTTCAGGACTTCAGTCTGATGGTAGAACACGTGACATTTCCTTCTTGGCTCTGCACCTTCTGGGGGTCAAAGATGCCTCTGAGACCTGTCAAGTGATGGGCTGTCTTCCCAGAGGAATGACATTCACACAAATTTGCAGACTTGTTCAAAGGATTTGTGGGTCCCTTGGAATTTAACCATTTATCCCAAGATCAACAATCCCTGACTTATATGGATCAGCTATAACATTTATTTTATGTAAGGAAATGAAATACTTGATTTTATGGTTTTGAGGATTTGGAGTTAAGTAACATTAGGGAAAGAGGAGGAAAGCCAGCTTGCTTTCCTTGCCCTGCTCTCCCCTGAGGGCTGCCAATCTCTCACAACTACACACTCTCTGCAAATGAAATACTGCACCCTTTGCATGACTTTAATAAAGTGACAATCTCATCTCAGAATTTAAATGCCCTTAGTATTTAATTCTTCCCTCTGTGTGAGTAGTAGCTTGGTTCCGCACATTATCAAGATGAGGGCTTTAGAAGGCAGGCTATTGGAGATCCAGAACACCACATATCCCAATTCAATTTCCTTGTGAAAATCAAAGAGCTCACTGTGTTGCCGAGTTGAAAGAGGCTGAGGGGTCACACTGCCTTCCCCCAGGGTGCTGATACAGGCAGCACTCCGGAAGGGTAATGTAAATACTCAGTATGAGGCAACAGGGCATACCAATTTGTTTTTCAATCTATTTTATTTCAGTTCAAAACATCATTGCAGACAGATAGCCCAAGAAAACAAGCCACACTTTGGTTATACTCAGTCTTCCTCAATCTCCAAAAGCTGCCGAGTATTGCCAAAGTGCGGCTTGTTTTCCTGGACTGCTGTCTGCACTGATGCTTTGAACTGAAATAAAATAGATTGAAAAACAAATTAGTATGCCCTGGCTCTTCCTGCAGTTTCATATTATCCTTCAAAGCTAGTGTTACCACCTACTCTTTACTGGAATCCAACAGACCCAAATCACAGAGTGAAACTGCAATACTCAGATGTGAAGGTCCCACCCAAACCGAAAATAGCAATTTAATTCAGGGCTTGTTGTTTAACACTGCATTAACATGCCACTCTTTGTCCAGTTCCTTGCTCCATTTGCTGGGCTGTTTTATATCTTCTGATGACATGTGCAATATGGTTACTGGATACAGTTTAAAGCAAAACTTGACACTGCTATTCTTCTTATACAGTTCCCTTTGATTTATTACTGCCTCTAATTTCTCCTGTTCATGAGCCCAAACATTATCCTGTTTTCACTTGTTCAAAAAGCCTGCTACTTTTTTCAAAGCAGTCAATACTATGTTTTAAAGTACAAAACAAGACAGGCGTGGTGGCACACGCCTGCAATCCCAGTACTTGGGAGTCTAAGACAGGAGGAACCCAGGTTCAAGGACAGCTTTGGCAACATAGTGAGACTCTCAGCAACTCAACAAGACCCAGTTTCAAAACAAAGAAGTAAAAGGGCTAGAGGTGCAGCTTGGAGGTAGAATGCCTCTGGATTCAATCCCCATACCATAAAATTAAATCAATAAATAATACAACATTACTTTGAAAACTTTTAGAGAAAGTCCAAAATTATTTGCAAACAAATTTGAAATTACCACCAACTAGAAGAAGTTGAAGATTTTCTTAGAATGCCTTACGAAAATGCAGAAAGTATGCGTTTAGCTGGGCATGGTGGCATACGCTTGTAATCTCAGTACGTGGGAGGCTAAGACAGGAGGATCACAGATTTGCAGCCAGCCTCAGCTACTTGGTGAAGCCCTCGGCAAGTTATTGAGACCCTGTTTCAAAATAAAGAATAAAAAAATAGGGCTGGGGGTATAGCTCGGTGGTAGAATGTCCCTGGGTACAATCCCCGGTACAACAACAACAACAAAAAAAAGGTATGTGTTTAGCATACTGGAGGCTCTGGATTAAAATGCACACCACCCAAAAAGAATAAACAAAATGCAGATACTTTGGGTGGAGAATTACAAATGGTTTCAAACTTAAAATACTGAAAAATACTCTGCATAGACATTTGTATAATTTGGTTTAAAAAAATCCCACTTGGAAAAATCCCTCTCTAAACAAACACTAAGAAAAATATAAGAACTGTTCTCCCCTCAAAGATAAAAAACACCCATCCCTGCCAACCCCAATTTTATCTGTAATACACTTCTGAATTTTTGTTATTATTTAGTACTTTAAATAAAGAGTCCTATTTAGGGCCAAATTTGGTTAGTTTTCTCTAATCCTAACTCAGCAGTATGTGTAACAACAAAAGGTAAACACCAAAACTATTAATACATTTTATCCTATTTGATGGGCTTGGCAACCCTTTGAGGCGGCCCCATTATCCAGAGTAGAGTAGGTACTAAGCTGCAACTTCCCAAGTGCATGCAGGCAACTCCACTCCAGCGATGGGCCTGTGCAGGGTCAGAGCACAGCACTGTTACCACAGCACAATTACTTGCTTTCAGTTCTCAGGCACCCCAAGCTCCTGCCCACCTTCCTGTTCCTCCCCCTGGCTTTTATCCCATTTCCTTTCTTGCTGGACTGGCTTCTTGTTACTCCACAAGTTTCAGCTTAAACTACCTTTTTCAAGAGAGGTCTTCCCTGGGCTGGGGTGTGGCTCAGTGGTAGAGCGCTTGCCTAGCATTTACTGAGTTTGCCCCCCAACACTGCAAAAAAGGAGAAGTCTCTGACCACTCAGCACTGTTTTGTTTCCCTTAAAGCAGCCCCCACAATTTCGAATAACTGTTATTTCTGTATTGTCTTGAACAGGCCCCAGGGCCCTCCTGCTCACCCTGGTAATCACAGGGCCTACCACAGCAGTGCCTGGTACATAGCAACCATTCAAGTATTTGCTCAAAAAATGACCTGGATTTGTTTAATATCTGCCTGGAAACACCAGGTTGTAGGCACTGAGGATACAAATGGTAAGGTCTGGTCCCTGCCCCTGAGGACCTCCCAAGCTAACAGAAAAGACAATAGATCTAACAATACATGGTGGTGAGTGTGATCCCCTTAGCTTCAGCTCCCAGCTCCTTTATGCATAAGCTATGTAATCTTGAACGTTTCTCCTCTGGGAGCCTGTTTCCTCATGTATAAAATGGGAATTATTCTACTACCTATGTCATAGTGTTGGTGTGATAATTAAGTGATAGTCAAGGTATATAAAACCTTTAGCACAGCCAGGCGTGGTGGTGCACGCTTGTAATCCCAGTACTTGGGAGGCTGAGACAGGAAGATCCAGGTTTGCAGCCAGCCTCAGCTACTTAGTGAGGCCCTCTGCAACTTAGTGAGACCTTGTTTCAAAATAAAGAATAAAAAATAGGGCTGGGGGTGTAGCTCAGAGGTAGAATGCCCCGAGTTCAATCCCCGGTACTGCCAAAAAAATTTTAAAAATTAAAAAAAAAATAAAACCTTTAGCACCAGAACTTGGCACAAAGGAATTATTGAATAAATATAAACTACTAATTTTATCATTATGATGCTATGCTATGTTTAAAATTATCTTTGTGTAGGGGTACACCATCTGTCCAAGACCTCTGAATAACTTAATTCCACAAAAGGGTAGAGATCAGGTTTGTCTTGTACACCACTATATGTCCAGGGGTTTGAATCAGCCCTGGCACAGAGAAAGAGCTCATGAAATACTGAGCATTAATGAATGCATTCATGAAAGCACAGATGTTTTAAACCATTTGTTAAATCAATGATGAAAAACCAGAAAGGTATCTAAGCCCAGCGTGGTGGCGCACACTTGTAATCCCAGTACTTGGGAAGCTGAGACAGGAGGATCACAGGTTCAAGGCCAGCCTCAGCAACTTAGGCCCTCTGCAACTTAGTGAAGCCCTCTGCAACTTAGTGAGACCCTGTTTCAAAATAAAAAATAAAATAGGGCTGGGGGTGTAGCTCGGAGATAGAGGGCTCTGGGGTTCAATCCCCAGTACCCCCACACACACACACACAGAAGAGAAGGAAGGAAGTTATCTACATTAGGAAGAGGGAAGCTAAAGTTTGATGATTTAACCCAAGTACAGAAAATTTTCACTTTGAGATTGTTTAAATCGCTGTAACCCAGAACAAAATTTGGATACAATTCCAGGGAAGAATCAACACTCCCAGATGGAGAAAACTTGAAAGAATACAGTCTGAAGCAATTTGACCTAGGCCACCAGGCAAGGGGTTCCCAGGGACAGCTAGCCCTACACAAAGCCATGTATAAATATAAAGAACTGGCTTACTGTAAGCACTGGGTGGCTACTATTGCTATAACAAAGTAGGAGAAACAAAAACTACTTTGACTAGTCAGTAAGAGCAGAGAGGTAATGGAAGCCAGAGTGCTTTGCGAACTACAGAACTCTAAGCGCAAGGCCCAGTTGTAAATCAAGTTTCCCATTCCGTGAGAAAGAACCTGAGGAATCACTGAAGGACAACGCCGACCCAATCTACTTGTGTCTAGGGCAGGAGTCGGCACACTTCAAGGGCCAGACGGAAATATTTTCGGCTTTGTGAGTCTTGCCCTCAAAGCCAGCCAACTACTCAACTCTGCCCTCCTAGCAGGAAAGTAGTCAGACAATACATAAACAATGAGCATGGTTGCGCTCCAATAAAACTTGACCGAAGGACACTAAAGTTTGACTTCATATAACTTATATCCTCCTCCCCCTCCCCCAACCATTAAAAAAAAAAAAACCATTGCAAGCTCCCGGCAAACAAATACCGGGAGGGGAGAGAGAGAGACCGGATTTGGCGCCCCGCGGAAGTTTGCAGCCGCCGCTGCAGGGCCGGGACAGGGGGCGGAGTGAGGCCGCGGGACTCCAGAGGCTCGGGAGGCCGGGGCCGGCCCCCGGCGGACACCAGGCCCCGGGCGGGGCCGGGCCGGGCCCAGCGCCCCGACGGGCTCCCAGGGGCCGCTCCTCGCCTGGGCAGACAGCGGAGTCGGCGCCCGGCGTTCGGGCCGCCCGGGGAGCCACGTCCCGAGGCGGAGTGAGCGGCCGTGGCTGAGGCAAGCCTCCGGGTTGGACACGCGGAAGGGTCCCTGTGCGCCCCTCACTTAGGGCGCCTCTTGGGCCTCCGCTGCAAAAGGGGTCTCCACGCTGAGTCCCAGCCCCGTTTCTATGGTTACCTGTTCAGCACCGATTCAAACTGCCGTTCTTTATTGACAGCGCCATAGAGGACACGAACACTCCTGCCCGAAGGGAACAATAAAGCTTTCGCCATTCAACAGCGCTGGAGACGCCAGAAGGCGGCCATCTTGAGGATGGCGCGGAAGGGGTAGAAGCGGAAAGGGGCGGGGCGCCGCCCGGGCGCGCCACGGTCACGTGCTGAGGGCGGGCCTCCCGAGGGGCGGGGCCTGCGTCACGCGCTCGCTTTCCACCAATGCCAGGTCCCCGGGGCCAGCCTCCGCTTCGTCTCTGACCGTGACCACGCCCTCCTGCCGCCACGCCTCCTTGGGGAAGTTCTACTCGAGTTCCGCCGCCCCTTGCTGAAACAACTCTAAAGTTAGGAGCTTGTTTCAAAGAATGGCCCCGAAGTAGACACGAAAAGTTTCTTTTCATTTTTCCCAAAACAACACGTTCACATGCGGGGCGGAGTTGCGACCGGAGCCGGTCCCTAGACGCTCTCTCATTGGTGGAAGGGCTTGCGCCTCTCGG
This sequence comes from Glis glis, assembly GCA_004027185.1. Lineage (NCBI taxonomy): Eukaryota > Metazoa > Chordata > Mammalia > Rodentia > Gliridae > Glis > Glis glis. Next base: position 19,898 of record PVJS01005130.1, read on the forward strand.
ACCTGATAGGCTCACAGGCCACCAATCATGGCGTGTTGAAGGCATTTTGATCCCGCCTCTCCCCGCTCCCAATTTTAGGATTTGGACGCTTGGGGGTAAAGTGTAGATTTTGGTTTGCGCATTTCTCCTCTCGCGTAGTTCCTCACACACTGAGTTCCTTGTTGAACACCCTCGCCCAGCCACCCTCACGCAGTCAGACATTTAAGTCAGCTCCAGATAGTATCAGACAAACTAAGTCGCGTCGGCGCTGGTCCGATGAACGCTGGGTGTCACACGTGCAAGCTCTTCTCTGTGCAGTCGGACGCCCACATCCAGTGGTCTTAGTACAATGTCGAGCTCCCTCTGTGATTTCAACTGTGCCGTCCACAAGAATATTCAGTCGTTCTGAAAGTTGTCGCTGTCAGACTGACTCTCACTTCATCACCGTTCTTAATCACAAATCCAATCTACTGGGCAGACCTGTCACGCATTGTTGTTGTCACCTGGCCCATCATGTTTACTGTCACTGTCCGATGTGCCACTACTGCCAGTGACCATACATTTCAAACAGTTTCGTTCAGCACAGCACTCTGTGTGCCCAGCTGTTGCCCTTCCTGCTGTTTTCACTGGCATTGTTCCTCAGTTACTTTCCTGCCAACGTAGACAAGCCGATATTTATCAGGCCCCCACCGGTACACAGTAATCCATGCCACTGCCCATTTAGTCACTTTACTCACAAATTTCTATCACATTTGGGGTCATATTTTATGTGACTGACATTCAGTCACTTTTTTTTTCTTTTGCGATACCGGGGATTGAGCCCAGGGGCGTTCTACCTCGGAGCTAGACCCCTGGCCCTATTTTTTATCCTTTATTTTGAAACCAGGTCTCACGAAGTTGCGGAGGGCCTCACTAAGTAGCTGAGGCTGGCCGCGAACCCGGATCCTCCGGTCTCAGTCTCCCAAGTACTGGGATTACAAGCGTGCACCACCATGCCCGGCATTCAGTCACTTTTATAGTCACTCGAGCTATGCTGTTGTGTCTCCTAACCCCCCGTTGACACCATCCCCACATTCTCCTTTAGTGGGACCCCCACAATGTAGAGCTGCCATATTTAGGAAACATATCCCTAAATAATGATTGGCACATAGTAGGTGTAGCAGGAGTATTTATTGAATTAATTTTTTTCAAAAACTTTATTACCAATGTGCTGTTATAGAAATGTGGATGGCTTGAGGCTCAAAGGTCTCAAACAATGGGAATAAGTTTTAAGCTCCTCAACCAAACAAGACTGCATTTTATAAGGATTAAAAGGAAAAGAAAGCACCATGTAGACTGAATTCCTGGGACTATGGTTACAATAATAAAAGTGTGTGTGGTACAAGGGATCAAACCCAGGGCCATAGAGCATGCTAGGCAAGGGCTCTACTACTGAGCTATACCCCCAGCCACCCAAGAATAGAATTTTTAAAGCTTCCTCCCTATTTTAAAAGTAATACACATTTATTATTTTTTGTGGTACTGGGGATTGAGCCCAGGGGCATTCTACCTCTGAGCTCCACCCCCAGCCCAATTTTTTATTTATTTTGAAACAGGGTCTCACTAAGTTGCAGAGGGCCTCACAAGTTGCTAAGGCTGGCCATGAACCTGCGATCCTCCTGTCTCAGTCTCCCAAGTACTGGGATTACAAGCGTGTGCCACCACGCCTGGCTAGGAATACACATTTATTATAGAACATTTAGAAATTGTGGTGAGTGCAAGAGGGTTTTTGTGGCACATGCCTGTAATCCCAGTACTTGAGAGGGTGAGACAGGAAGATCACAGGTTCAAGGCCAGTCTCAGCAACTTAGTGAGACCCTCAGCAGCTTAGCAAGACCCTGTTTCAAAAAAAAAATGGGCTCAGGGTGTAGCTCAGAGGTAGAATGCTCCTGAGTTCAATCCCAATACCCCCCACCAAAAAAAAAGGACTTGGAGTGTGGCATGGAGGTAGAACATCCCTGGGTAAAATTCCCAGTACCAGAAAAAAGAAAATGCGAGGAGGAGGAATCTTTCCTTCAGAAGAATGCTATCACCGACACGGCCCCACACACTCACACACAGTCAACGGGCCAATGGCTGCAGTTTTTCTGCAGTCATTTCCTTGAAGTTTTGCATTACAGATTGAGCATCCTTAATCTGAAAATCCTAAATCCAAAATGTTCCTAAATCAGAAACCTTTTGAGTGCCAACATGACACTACAAGTAGAAAATTCCACACCAGGCCTCATGTGATAGGTCACAGTCAAAATGCGGGCACACAGCCGGGCGTGGTGGCGCACGCTTGTAATCCCAGTACTTTGGGAGGTGGAGACCAGAGGATCCGGGTTCGCTGCCAGCCTCAGCGCTCTCTCTCTCTCTCTCTACTTAGTGAGGCCCTCCGCAACTTTATGAGACCTGGTTTCACAATAAAGTATAAAAATAGGGCGGGGGGCGTAGCGCGGAGGTAGACCGCCCCTGCATTCAATCCCCGGTACCGCAAAAAAAAAAAAAAAAATGCAGGCACACTAGAAGTATTGTATAAAATTACCTTTAGTCTACATATATAAGGTATATAGGAAGCATTAGTAAATTTCACGTATAGACTTGGGTCCCATCTCTGAGATATTTCATTACATATATGTAAATATTCCCAGTCCAAAACAATGCTGGTCCAAAGCATTTCAGGTAAAGGATACTCAATTTGAATTAGATATTCCTATGGGACTGACTTGCCTACATACAGTTCCTGAAGAACAGTGTAGGAGGGTTGGGGTTTAACTCAGTGGCAGATTGGTTATCTAGCATACTAGCCCCAGAACTGCAAAATAATAATAATAGTAAAAAACTCTAAAGCAAACAAACAAAAACAATAAGGAAAGATGTTTAGCTACACATACCTGTAGCCCCAGGTATTTGGGAGGTTGAAGCAAGAGCATTGCTTGAGCCCAGGAGTTCAAGATCAGCCTGGACATCAAAATGAGACCCTGTCTACAAACAAACAAACAAACAAACAAACAAACAAACAAAAACAAACTTTAGGTGGGAACGGTGGCTCACACCTGTAATTCCAGTACTTGGGACGCTGAGACAGAAAGATCACAGGTTGGAGGACAGGCTCAGCAATTTAGTGAGATTCTCAGCAGTATAGTGAGACCCTGTTTAAAAAGAAAAAAATAAAAGGCTGGGGTGTAGTTCAGAGGTAGAATGCCCCTGGGTTTAATCCCCAGTTCTACAAAAAATAAAATAAAATTTAAAAGCAAAGAAAAAGGCCGGGCGTGGTGGCGCACGCTTGTAATCCCAGTACTTTGTGAGGCGGAGACTGGAGGATCTGGGTTCGCGGCCAGCCTCAGCTCTCTCTCTCTCTGTCTCTCTGTCTCTCTGTCTCTCTCTCTCTCTCTCTCTCTCTCTCTCTCTCTCTTTCTCTCCTTAGTGAGGCCCTCCGCAACTTTGTGAGACCCGGTTTCAAAATAAAGTATAAAAAATAGGGCCGGGGGCTTAGCGCGGAGGTAGAACGCCCCTGCGTTCAACCCCCGGTACCGCAAAAATAAATAAATAAAAAATAAATAAATAAAAGCAAAGAAAACAAAAAACAGCATAGAATCACGCAGAGCAGTAGCCTTGGTTTCTGGCTGGCCATCATGCCTGTAATTCCAGTATTTGGGAGGCTGAGACAGGAGGATTGAAAGTTTGAGGCCAGCCTTAGCAACCCTGTTTCAAAAATAAATAATAAATAAAGCGAGTTGAGGGTGTAGCTCAGAGTAACATGCTTCCCCACTGCCAGAAGGACCCAAAAGTTGTCCTTGAGGGGGAAGGGACTTGAGGAATTCTCAACTTTTCCCCTACCTGTTAGCCCATCACTGCTCCATGTAAGGTGCCCGAGGTGTCTCCAGTCAGACACCCACTGTGGGGGTAGGATGCCGCTCAGTGGTAGAGAAGCTGGGACATCGTGTGCAAGAAGCCCTGGGTTTGATCCCCAGCACCTAACCAAACCAAACTAAAAAACTACCAACTGTTTCCAGAGTGACTACTACGTGCTAAGGACGCTGAGATGAGTGGAACATGTCCCCTGCTATAATGAGAAATAACCCAGCCACCACCATGTCCCCTGCTAATAAGGGCAATCAACATTTATCTCCCTCTTGCTCTCTGCCAGGTACCCTGCCAAGCTCTTTACCTAGATTATCTCATTTAATTCTCATAACCACTCAATGAAGTAGTAACATTTTTACCCCATTTTATACAAAAGGCAACTGACTCAGAGAAGGGAAATAATTTGCCCCCTGCCCAAACACACACACACACACACACACACACACACACACACACACACACACACAGCTGCTCAGCAGTGGACTTAAGGTTTGAACCTAGGAGGTCTAGCTCCAGAGCCTACACTTTGTTTTTCAACCTGAAATACACATTTTTGGTTTTTACAAAATAAATGTGTTCTTTATAACTAATTCGAGGATTACAGAAAAATACAAAGAAAAGAGTGAAGCCCAAATCATTGCAAATCCTACCACTTAGCAGCAACCTATCATTATAGATGAGCATTTCTCCATCTCTGGGCATATTTATATAAGTAGGTGGATGGAGAGATAATAACGATAATAATGACAGCTCCTATCCAGTAAGCGCTATGTGCTGGACACTCATCTAAGCAATCTCCATGAACCAACACATTTAATTTACTCGAAAAGAGATGGATAGACATAATTTTATTAAAATGAGCTCATTAAACATATTCAGGGTCCATATCAGCAGCCAACCACCTGCTGATGTTTTCCCCAAAATCTGGCTCCTTCCTCAGTTTTTCTGTCTTTTCTCCGCCTTCCAATCAAATTCTAAGCCCAGAGTCCTTGAGCTGCAAAAGCTGAGACTTTAAATAGCACCCTCTGCACAGCTGCTGCCCGGTCCAATGTCCCTGCCGGTCCCCAAGGCTGTGGTGTTATTTGAGGAAGCGAAGTTTGCTGCAGGCTTGACATATGCTTTTTATTTGTTAGAGCAGTGTCTGGGCCTTGGCATTCTCCATACTGGCTTTCTAAGTGTTAGAATTTCACTATCTTTTTCTCCAGTCCAAGTGAAGCCAGGTCTTCAGATCTTGCCCAGTGGGTACCACAGAGTCTCAGATGAGGATGCTGTTGGAATTTGCCAAATGACTCAGAAAGGTCAACCGCCTGCTCATCCATCCAGAATGACAGAAGATAAGGAGGGAGGACTGCCTTGCTCCAGCCGTGTCCAGCCAGTGGGAGCCTGTAGCACTTCTGTGGACCTGCACCTGCTGATATATTGTGAAGGAATCCCTTGTCTCAGTTGCCCCCGAGGCAAACGGCACACTCACACTTGGATGGCTGGAATCAACATCTCTGCTGAGATGGTTCGAAGGCCCTTTGTAGTATCTGATCCAAAACCAAAGTGCTGGTTTTCCAGACAAGCCTGTTTCTCCTGCTGGGCTCTTTGGCTCACAGGACACCCGACCCAGCACTGTCCACCTTTCTGCCCAGGTCAGATACTAGGGAGTTGTCCATGACACTGCTCTCTCCAGCCTTCAACCAGTCACCAAGTCTTGTTGATTTTACCTCTGGTATACTCCGTCCATTTCCACAGCCAAAGTCCAAATGGCCTCTACCTCTCGACTGGAATACCTTTTTCCTGCTGCCTCTTGTTCAAAGATGTTACTTTGTCAAATATGGAAAATGTGCTAATGTAAATGGTAATGTGTTTTTTAGTTCAAACTCCACCTGTTTGAGGCTGGTATATAGAAAAGCAATAGACTTTTTTATATTAACCCCATGTTCTGAAACCTTGCTAAAATGACCTATTAGGTAAAACAAGGTTTTTGTTTTGGTTTGTTTTTCAGTTCTTTCAGAGTCTCTGTGTAGGTGTTCATATCATCTGAGAACTAAGACAGCTTCACATCTTCCTTCCCAATCTCTGTATGCCTTTTCCCTCTTTTCTTGTCTCATTGTATTAGATAGGACTTCCAGTCCAATGCTGAAAGGCAGTAGTGAGAGGAGACGTCCTTGCTTGGTTACTGATCTTAGCAGAGGAGCTACACATTTTATTTCATGTTAAAGTTCCCCTCTATTTCTAGCTTGCTGGGTATTTTTTTTTATCATGGATAGGTATTGGATTTTGTTACTTTTACTGCATCTATGGATTTGATGTGTTTTTAAAATTATTATTTAGGCTATTGATGTAATGGGTTACATTAATTGATTTTCAAATGTGGAACCAGCCTTGCATGCCTGGGATAAATCCCACTTGGTCATGGTGTATAATTCTTTCCATATGCTGTTGGATTCAGTTTGATAATATTTTCTTGAGGATATTTATATCTATGTTCATGAGAGATTTCTATCTCTCTCTCTCTCTCTTTCGTTCTTCCTTGTACTAAGGATTGAACCTAGGGATGCTCTACCACTGAGCTACACCCCCAGCCATATTTTATTTTTTATTTTGAAACAAGGTCTCACTAAGTTACTACATTCTGGTCTCCAACCTGCAATCCTCCTGTCTCAGCTTCCCATGTCCTGAGATTATAGGTGTGCAGCACCATGCCAGCTACATTTTCTTTTCTTGTAATGTCTTTGACTGGTTTCAATGTTAAGGTTATGATGACCTCAAAGAATGAATTAGGAAGTATTCCACCTGGTTCTGGGTTCTGGGAGATATTATAAAGAATTGCCATAATTTCTTTCTTTAAATATTTGGTAGAATTCACAAGTGAATTCATTTGGATCTGTTGCTTCCACTTTGGGAAGGTTATTTTTTATTCAAACTTTTAACTAGATATAGACCTACACAGATTGCCTATTTCTTCTTGTGAGAGTTTTGGCAGAGAATTGGATCATTTCATTTAGGTTATTATATTTATGGGAATGAAGTTGTTCATGATGTTCCTTTATTATCCTTTTAATGACTATGGGATCTATAGTGATGTCCCTTTTTATATCTGATATTAGTTATTTGTGTCCTCTCATTTTTTCTTAGCTTGGATACTTATTAATTTCATTCATTTTTTCAAAGAACCAGCTCTTGGTTTCTTTGATTTTCTCCTTTGATTTCCTGTTTTCAATTTCATTATCTTTTGATCCGATTTTTATTATTATTCTATTCTACTTCTTTTGGATTTAATTTGCTCTTTTTTGTAGTTTCCTAAGGTAGTGTTATGGTTAGATATAGAAATCGGTGTTTGGAGTTGATATAATTGAGTCATGAGGGTTGTAATCCCAGCAGTAGATAAATCCATTATAATGTATTTATCTTTAATACATTTTTGTTTTTTTACATTTATCTTTAATGTATCTTTAGTACATTTTATTTAATACATTAATAACGTGTTATTAATACTAATTAATATTATTTATTAGTAATAATAATTTAATACATTAATAATGTATCTTTAATACATGTAATACATTACATGTATCTTTAATACATTTATCTTTAATACATAAATCCATTATAATGGATTTATCTACTGCAGGGATTGTGGCCTGGGCCTGTAGGGTGTGGCTGGATCGGGTGGATCCCTGGGGTTGTGGCCTTGGAGATTATATGTGGTTCCTCCTCTCCCTGCTTGCTCTCTCTTGCTTCTGGCTTCCATGATGTGAGAAGCACAGCCCATGTGCTCTCCTTCTGTCCACCTCCCACCGCCATGCCCTGAGATCCACGGTCCCCAGCCTCACATGGACTGAGCCTGAAATGTAAGAAAATAAATCTTCTTTCCTCTAAGTTAGGTGGGCAGGTCTTTAGATTGTGGCTGCAAGAATGCTGACCAGAACAGGTAGAAACCTAGATTATTGATTTTAGATTTTTTCCCCTTTCTAATATGTACTTTCAGTGCTATACATTTCTGTCTAAGCACTTGCTTTATCCCACAAATTTTGTTAAGTCATGTTGTCATTTTCATTTAGTTCAAAATTTTTCTTTTCTGTGTGTGTGTGTGTGTGTGTGTGTGTGTGTGTGTGTTAGTTACTGGCGATTGAACTCAGAGGCATTCTACCTCCGAACTACACCCCCAGCCCTATTTTTATTTTGTCTTGAAACAGGGTCTCACTAAGTTGCTGGGGCTATCTTGAAACCTGTGATCCTTCTGTCTCAGCCTCCCAAGTACTGGTATTATAGGCCTGTGTACCACACCCAGCTGTTAGTTCAAAATATTTCTAAATTTCTCTTGAGATTTCTTCTTTAACTCATGTGTTACTTAGAAGTGTATCCTTTCATATCACAGCATTTGAAATTTCCAGCTATGTATATGTTACTGAGTTCTTGTTTAATTCCACCATGGTCTCAGAACACGTTGCTAAAGTCCTAGGCAAGAAGCTTCACTCTGGGGGTCTCAACAGACTGGATTCATCCACTCACCACCTCCAGAGTCCAATCAGAGAGATGAGTGGTGGTAAAGTAGGAAAGGAATGTATTCAGTATAGCCATGCAAGAAGACAATGGGTCTAGCAAGCAACCTTCTAGAAAACTGGCTTTGGGGTACTGATAATGACTCTAGGATTATATAGGGGAAGGATGCAAGCCTGGGGACAATGGGTATACATAGTCAGCCAGTCTTGGTCAAGCCATGGTCAGGTTGATCATTATCTCAGGTCCCATTCTGTGGGGTCCTGCTGGTGCCAGGGAAACTGCTATTTGGTCTGGGCAATTTGGTTCTATCATGAGGTGATCTTTCTGCAGATCCTGAAACTTGAGATAAGCTGAGGAGAAATGACTCAGAGGAAGAACAGGTTATCATTGCAAAATGGAGTCAGTCAGAACAGTGGCCAGGTCCTCCTTTGAACCCCCATTTTTTTTTTTTTTTTTTTTGGCAGTACCGAGGATTGAACCCAGGGGCATTCTACCTCTGGCTATACCCCAGCCCTACTTTTTAATCTTTATTTTGAAACAGGGTCTCACTAAGTTGTGGAGGGCCTCACTAAGTAGCTGAGGCTGGCCACAAACCCGGATCCTCCTGTCTCAGCCTTCCAAGTACTGGGATTACAAGCGTGCACCACCATGCCTGGCTGAACCCCCAATTTTAAAGGCTCCCCTATTATAATTCCCCCTTGTCTTTGTTTATTCCTCAATCTTGAAGGATTCAGGGTGACAGTGATTCTGGATACTTCCTGCTGACTTGGGGCATAGACCTAAATTAGAGGAATGAAACTGTTCAGCACTAGTTTGGAAACATTTGCAGTTTCTCTGGCCTGGTGATAAACTGGTACATGAGAAGAGCCAGGCTGGTCTTTAAACAGTGACTGCAGCATATAAAGGAATGGAGCCAGATGCTTAAGCCTCAAAGTAAAAGTACCACTATAAACCAAAGCAGAACACAGAGGAGAGGTGGCATTAACCAAATAAATCCCAGTGGCTCCATGGACAGGGACTACTGATAGAAACATATTGGGGCTCAGTGAAGATGGTCATTTTCTTGTCTCTACTTAAATAGAGGGCCCTTGTCAAAGCTGTGAGTTCTGTCTTGTGTGGAGGTTCCTGGTGGAAGGGCTTTTTGCTTCTAGTATTAGGCAATCTGTGTAAGGCGCTCTTCCTCTACAACATCTTAGCTTATTTATTTTTTCATAGGGCTGACACAAGAGACTTCATTTTGATCTGACAACTTTCTCACGTGTCTCTGAATGATTTTCTCGGAAGACATCACTGATAAACCATCCTATGGTTTAGGTTTCAATCGTCCCTTGCTGCTGGGATAGACTTGTCCCATTGTTGGTCTGATATGATACCACATCATAGGAGAAGTGATAGATCACTGGGTGTCAGTGTCCGAAACAATGTGTTCAACTACATTCAAGCAGCAAAGAGGATCAGAAGGAGTGGTTCTTAGGCTAAGGTTACCTGGAGTCCATTATTAAGCTCAGTCCTATCTTTTCTGTAGACATGGTTAGCATCTTGAAACACTGAGCCAGATCATTTTATTAGAAGTTGTACTCCTGCAAAATTTGAGAGGCAACAGTTACAAAGTTTCACAGGGAAAATACAAAACAAAACCAAAAAGATCAAAGCAAATCCAGTTTGCATAATAGTTTCAAACCAAGAAGTATAATGTTTAGTTATATCGATTTTTATCAAAGACAAAGAAAAGCCAAGTTGTTTGTAAAATAAGTTTAGGTTTGTCTAAAAGCTACTGAGAGTACTTAGTACTAAGTATTTAGTACCCAAAAGTACTTATTAGCATCTTTTCCATGACTCTGATTACAAACACTCTAAAGATGAATGAAAACTATGGATGAACAAAGACTTAGAACAGCCATGATTAGAATTTTGATGAGAGCTTAGCAACTGACAAAACAGTTTAGATATTTTCATTGCTACAGCATTTTAAGATAACAAGCATGACTGACAGCATTATATCAGGACTATCAGACGTCTACAAGTTTTACAAAATCCTTAGAATAAGCTGGGCATGGTGGTGCACACCTGTAATCCAGTACTTGTGAAGAGGAGACAGGAGGATCATAGGTTCGAGGACACCCTCAGCAAGTAGTGAAACTCCCAGCAACCTAGTGAGACCCTGTCTCAAAACAAAAAATAAAAGGGCTGGAGGTGTAGCTTGGAGGTAGAATATCCCTGGGTTCAATCCCCAGTAAAACACACACACACACACACACACACACACACACGCACACATTGTACTGATAACATATGTCACATATCACTACAAAATAATAATTGTATGTTTAGCCAGAGTTATAAACCAGATGTAACCAAAATTATAAAGTGATCATTTAAAAGACTGTAAAACAAATACATACTTAAACAACCTTAGATAAAGATAAAGACTCAGTTCTCTAATGAAAAATCTAATAAAAGTGGCAGAAAACTCAAGAAATTATTTTGATAAAACACAAATTTTTTGTTCTTTAAGCCTGGTTTTTTAGAAATTTTACTATGAATAGATCAATATTTTAAGAAAAACGTACTAATTTAATTATAAAGAATTAGATTCTGGTTTTATACTAATGCACTAAATTTTTACTCTAAAAAATCTTATAATTTTCTTTAATTATAGCCAATTTAGTCACACGTAGACTTTCTTTTGTAACATTTGTCCTTCACAAACCTTTTGCAACTTGCTTAGACCCTCTGGAATTTGCTTTAACCTTTAGTGCACCCCCCCCATCTTTCTTTTTTCCATTTTGGAATATCTGGCCATTTTACATTAGGACAAAAATCTATTTTACTGAAGAAAATCCTTTCTCATCCAAAAGCTTTCTCTTCTTAAATGTTTTCATAAAATATCCCTGTTCCCCAGTTACACACACACACACACACACACACACACACACACACACACAAAAATCCCCATTATTATACTTGTTCATATTCCTCTTTCCCCTAATCATTGGTTTGCTTTTATCGTGTTTCCTTTTTAAAATTTACATTTTGAGTTGGGCGTGGTGGCACACACCTGTAATCCCAGTACTTGGGAGGCTGAGACAGGAGGATCGCAGGTTCAAGACCAGCTCAGCAATTTAGTAAGGCTCTCTGCAACTTAGTGAGACTCTGTTTCAAAATAAAAAATAAAATAGGGCTGGGTGGTGTGGCTCAAAGGTAGAATGTCCCTGAGTTCAATCCCCAGTACCACACACAAAAAAATACATTTTGAAGCCATCCTTATAAAATTTCTGAATTTGGACAAATTACTCCTTTTTTAAAAAATACTTTAAGTTCTTCATAATTTTCTTATCAAAATATAGCTTAAGTTTTGCACTTTTTGCATATATCAACAGACATGTTAACTGGAATTTAATTCATAATAACCTTACATTTTGTTGAAGACTGGGAAGAAAGTAATCTTAAACTGTTTTTTATGTATCAGTATTTTATGAAAACATAAAAAGATAGATGTTAAAAAGCCAAGAGCACTTGAATTTATATTTAACAATTGATGTTTCAGTATTTTAACTTACTTACAAATGACTCAGATATTTTGTCTCATTATATACATTTATAAACATTTATATTCCATTTATATTTATGGTATGTATGTATGTATGTATGTATGTATGTATTTTGGTGCTGGGGATTAAACCAACTCTGAGCTACACCCCCCAGACTGATTTTATTTCTATTTGGAAACAGGGTCTTGCTAAGTTGCTGCAAGCCTCACTAGAGTTCTGAGGCTGGTTGAGCACCCATGATCCTCCTGTCTCAGCCTCCCAAGAACTGGGATTACAGGCGTGCACCACCACGCTCAGCTCTATTTATTTATTTTAACAGCTATTTCTATATTATTTATAAAAACCCAACTATCAGACACAGTCATAATTTTTTTTCAAAGAAATTCCCTTAAAGTTGTACTTGTAACAAACATAGAAAGCAATGGACATTACATTTTAAACATCTAACAGAGATAAATATATTCCTGATTGGCTAGCAACCCAGGCAAAAGCATATGCTCACAGATTTGAAGACATCTCTATTTTTGTCTTGCCAACAAATTAACTCATTTGTCAGAGATTTACTTATGTTAAAATTCCATTCATGAGACAGAGTAATATGGTAATATAAATTTAGTAATGTGGTAATATAAACTTAGTAGTATAAACAGACAGTTAAACCCAAATTATATTTATGACCAAATGAAAGAAGTAAAGGTCACATTTTTTTTATGGCTAAACTTTAAGGTTTTTATTTGAAAGTCTTACGTAAGCCTTGAATCAAGCCGTTTACACTGCAGCTTTTTTTTAAAGCCTCTTTTACCCTAGTTTTCTTCTCTTTTTGGTCTTAAATTAGTTTAAGAATTAACTTATAGATATTTGCATTCCAGCCACAACTGGTTGAAATAAATAACCTCCAACAAATCTTTTTTTTTCTTTCCAACAAATCTTAATACAAGCAGAAAGACAGTAGATAAGATAGAATCAAAAGCCTTTACATGTTAACCCTGTAATTGCAGTTTAAGAAGTATCTTAAAGGTGCCCACCAGAAATGTTTTAAATTAGGCATGCCAACCAAACAAAAACATTAAGTGTGCAGAACCCAAAAGTGAATTCACCAGAGAAATGTTATCACGAGCTCACTAAAAGAGTGTAGGAGAAATTCTTGCTAAAAATGGAATGCTGCAGGCACCCCACCAAAGCTATTTCTAGGAATTCTGGGGCAGTTTAAGTTGGTGAATTTGAATTAAATTGTGCCTGATATTATTTCCAGGACTAGTTTGTGAAAGGCTCATCAGGTAGCTGGAGCAGGAGTTGGTGATCAGGAAATATTTGGGGGTCAATAATGTGCTGGGGATCAACAATTTTGCCAGGTTGTCCCTTTTACATGTCTTGAAAGACCCCAAACACCCCCGGGTGTGGGGTAGCTAAATGTACATGGTGACACTCCCTTGTGTGCACTTTTGAGAAGAGCTGAGTTCCTTCCAACCAAGGAATGGGGTTTGTTTTTTTGATGTGGCTTCCTATGAGTCTGCTTCATGTCATGGGCAAATCACCCTGACACCTACATCAAGACCCTAGTCACCTAGGGCAACCAGAATGGGCCACAGGGAATGTCTCTCTTCTTCAGAGTCCAGGGACTCCATGTAGATAAATTTCTAATAGGACTATTGTTGTAGCCATCAGATCCCTTAGTCCCTAACAAGCCAATTATCATAAACACAGACTAATAACCAAACCAATAGACAAAAGAACACACGAAACAATTATGTTAAATCAGAGTATACTTTCAGATACATAGGCCATGCTGTATTACAAGGATGAATCATCTTTTTCTTAGTCATAGGTTTATAGCTGTAAGTAGAGCAGTCAGCCAAAATATGTCTAGAGGGCTCGGAGATAGAGTTAGCACTTCCTATTCGTATGCAAATTAGAACATTTATCTCCCAAATACCCTGGTTTCTCTGTATTCTTTACATCCCTTCCCTGAAAATTGGAGCCACAAAGTTGATGCCTCAAAAGAACCCAAACAATAAGGAAAGAGAAGGGCAAGGCCCATGATGCACTGCTGAGGAGACCTTCCCAGGGGTCAGACTTGGAAGGTTCTAAAAATTCATTCTCTACTTCATGAAAAAGTGATGAGAGCAGCCAATGCGGGCCAGATTTGGGAAGAAGAGGAGGGGCCCCTGAAACAAAAGTTTCAGTAGCTACGCAGGGCTGTCCTTTCTGTCCTCTTGCTCCAGGGTTGGCTGGCTACAAGAGGCTGCCACTTTGTGGGCACGACTCCTGGTTGGCTCGCCAAAACACCCTCAAGAGTCCAATCAGAGCCGGGCGTGGTGGCGCACGCTTGTAATCCCTGTACTTGGGAGGCTGAGACCGGAGGATCACAGGTTCGCAGCCAGCCTCAACTACTTAGGCCCTCCGCAACTTACTGAGACCCTGTTTCAACATAAAGAATAAAAAATAGGGCTGGGGGTGTAGCTCAGAGGTAGAATGCCCGAGGGTTCAATCCCCAATATTGCAAAAAAAAAAAAAAAGAGTCCAATCAGAGATGAGTTATGGTGAAGTAGGAAAGAAATCTATTCAGGATGGACATACCAGGAAGACAGCAGGTCTAGCAAGCAACTGCCTAGAAAGCTGTCTTTGGGGTACCGATCATAGCTCCAGGATTATACAGGGGAAGAGAAAAGCAGGGGGCAAGAGATATGCACAGTCAAGCGGTTTTGTTCCAGCTGTGGTCTGGTTGATCATTATCTCAGGTCTGGTTCTGTGGGGTCCTGCTGGTGCCAGGGCAATTGTTGTTGCTTGCTGGGGCAGTCGGTTCTCATCCTGAAGTGATCTGCCTGCAAGGCTCGTGGTGTCTAGAGCTTGAGATAAGTGGAAGAGAAATGACTCAGAGAAAGAACCGGCCATAGTTGCAAAATGGAATCTGTTCAATGACTGGGTTCTCCTATATTTTTATATTGTTATTATTATTATTAATCTTTTGGTGCTGAGGATTGAACCTAGGAGAGTTCTACCTCTGAGCTACACCCCAGCCCTATTTTATTTTTTGTTTTGAAACAGGGTCTCACTAAATTGCTGAGGGCCTCACTGAGTTGCTGAGGCTGGCTGCGAATCTGTGATCCTCCTGTCTCAGCCTCCCAAGTACTGGGATTTTAAGTGTGTGCCACCATACCCAACTCTGGGTCCTTCTTGAAATCCTCAATTTTAACGAAGCCCCTGGCATAAGCAGACAGTGCATCGTTTTTGCTTTTTACTGTTTGTTACTGTGTGTTTGTAGCCCAGAATATGCGGTCTATCTTGGTGGATGTTCTATGTGAGCTTGAGAAGAGTGTGTTACCTGCTGTTGTGGATGAAGTCGTCTGTATGTGTCCATGAAATCCAGTTGATTATTGGAGTAGTTGAATTGATTTTATGCCTGCTGGATCTATTTCTGATAAAGAGTATTGAAATTTCATATTAAATTTTCCAACTCTAATAGCAGGTTCATCTATTTCTTCTTGTAATTATATCAATTTTTGCTTCCCATATTTTGATGCTCTGTTGTTAAGTACATATAGACTAAGCACTCTATGTCTTCTTGAAGTATTGACCCCTTTATGATTATGCAAAACTCATCAGTTTCCTTGCTTTGAAGTCTGCTCTGTGTAAAACTAACAAGGCGACTCCTGGTTTCTTTTGGTTAAGGTTAGCATGGTGTATCTCCATTCCTTATTTATTTATTTATTTATTTATTCATTCATTCATTCATTCATTATTTATGTACTTCAGTGCTGGGGATCAAACCCAGGGCTTCATGCATTCTAGGTGAGTGCTCTACCACTAAGCTACACCCCACCCCCATCCTTGTGTGTGTATGTGTGTGTGTGTGTGTGTGTGTGTGTATGTGTGTTGCTGGGGATTGAACCCCAGAGGTGTTCTACCTCTGTGCTACACCCCAAGCCCTATTTTATCTATTTTTTAATTTTGAAACTAGGTCTCACTAGGTTGCTGAGGGTCTCACTAAGTTACTGAGGCTGGCCTTGAACCTACGATCCTCCTGTCTCAGCCTCCCAAGTACTGGAATTACAGGTGTGCATCACCACACCTGGCTCCATCCCTTTATTTTTAATCTTTATGTGCCTTTATCTTTAAAGGGAGTGTACTTATAGATAGCATAGAATTGGGCTGTTTTTGGTTCATTCGGACAATCCTTGCCTTTTCGTTGATGGATTTAGACAATTGACATTTGAAGTTATTATTGATATAGTTGGTTTAATGTCTACCATATTTGTCACTATTCCTTATTTGTCTCCCTTGTTCTTTTTCCTGTTTTTGTCTTCCATACTTTTCTGCCTTTTGTGGTTTTGCTTGAGCATTTTACACGACTCCATTTTCTTTTCTTTTTTTGCTTATCAGATATGTTTCTCTACTTGTTTGGGTAGCTGCCCTAGAGTTTGAAATAGACATTTACAAATGATCCAAGTCCACCTTCAAATAAACTATTCTGCTTCACTGGTAATGCGCGTACCTTAAAATAATGGGTAACTAAGCCAAGTGTGGAGGTATATTCCTGTAATCCCAGTACTTGGGAGGCTGAGGCAGGAGGCCAACTTCAGCAGCTTAGTGAGACCCTGTTTCAAAATAAAAAATAAAATAGGGCTGGGGGTGTAGCTCACAAGTAAAATGTCCTTGGGTTCAATCACCAATAAACACACACACACACACACACACACACACACACACACACACAGAGTAGCCTGCAGATTTCCCACATATTTTCTTTTATTTTTAATTTATTTGTGTGTGTGTGTGTGTGGTTCTAGGGATTGAACCCAGGGGTATTCTACCTCCAAGTTACACCCCCAACCCTATTTTATTCTTATTTTGAAACAGGGTCTCACTAGGTTGATGAGAGTCTCACTACTTGCTAAGGCTGTCCTTGAACCTGCAATCCTCCTATCTCAGCCTCCCAAGTACTGGGATTACAAGCATGTGCACCACACCCTGGCTACATACTTTCTCTTATATCCTATTGGTGAGAAGACTACAGATACGTGGCCACATCTGCAAGGTATACTGGGAAGTGTAGTCTTTATGCCAGGAAGCCTCGTGTCTGGTTATAAATAAGAGTTTGTGTGTGTGTTTGTTTAACTTAGAAAGAAAAGGAAAGCTGTTATTGGGGATACCTAGTAGCTACAAAACAAAGAAAAACCAAAGATAAAGTTAATTGGCAATTACAGTGGGAGAATCTATTTTCAACATTTTATTTTGTTTTGTTTTTGTGGTGCTAGGGATTGAACCCAGGGCCTTGCATCTGCTAGGCAAGCACTCTACCACTGAGCAACATCTCCAGCCCTTATTTTCAATATATATGTGTGTGTATATATATATATATATATATATGTGTGTGTGTGTGTGTATATATATATGTGTGTGTGTGTGTATATATATATATATATATATGACCAATATTAATATCTGAAGCACACAACAAATCAGGAAGAAGAAGAAAAACAGAAACCCAAGCAGGAGGAGAATTCTATATAAAAATGTGGAAAGAATGTGAGCAAGAAATTCACAGGAGACCAAATGGCTACTAACAGATAAAGATGCTCAACTTCTACAGGGCAAAGGGAATGGGACCAGAAATGGAAGATAAACAGAAAAAAAAAAATAAATAAACCAAATAATTAACCTGGGACCAGACAGAAGCCCCTTAAAGGTAGATCTGGGTTTGATTCCTCTTTCATGACACCCAACACCCAGCATTACAAATAATTGGGTGCTCAGTAATACCTCCCGAGTGAATGGATACCGTTCCCCAAACAGAATGTCTCCGAGCGTGATGGGGTGCAGCCTGGGATTTGTGCAAAGATCGGTATGAATATTTTCCCCTTTGGGGCGCGCATCATTCGCCTCCAAATGTTTAATCTCTTCAGGCCGCACACTCTCCAATTCCAGTTATTTCTAGCGAGGCCATTATCGCCACTGTTTTTTTTTCCCCCTGGTTTTGTTTTTCATTAGGAATTGTATTTCTAAAGCATCTCTTTCCCTGCAGATTTTGAGCCATCTGCAAGAACGGAGGCACTTAAGATTTCAATAACAGCAAAAACAGATTAAGTGAGGGTTCGCCTTTCATGTCGAGTATATTTCCGTCCTGCTTTCAGGTGCTGCGCTACAAAGAGCCTTTATTTTGTTTCAGTCGATTGAAAATGAGGCCTAGGTGCTGGATGAAATGCGTTTGTTCTCCTTTCAACTGTTTCCAAGTGTGGAACTCCCCGCCTCAGATATCCGCACGGCTTCCTTCATGTCTCGGCCCGAATGTCACCTGTTTTTTTCTTTTTGCGGTGCCGGGGATCGAACCCAGGGCCTCATACATGCGTGGCAAGTGCTCCACCACCGAGCTATGCCCCAGCCCCGATGCCATCTTTCTGAGAGGCTTTTTACCATGTATAAGAGCGTCTCCAGGACTCAGTGGCTGGTCTGCCGCTGCTTTATTGTTCCTCATGGCGCTTCCTGTTATATCATATTATATATTTATTATCTGTCTCCCCACACTGGAATGCAAACTCTAGGAAAGCAGAGACCTTGTCAACTGTGTTTACTGCTCTTTCCCCACGTGGGGAGCAGTGTCCGGAACAGAGAGCACACTCACTAGGTATCTACTGAGGACACGAATGAGGAATTTTCTGGAATTTTGTAAAAACCTCTCCATTGTATACCTATTCTGTTCAGTATATATCATTTGTGAGTGTGTGTGTGTGTGTGTGTGTGTGTGTGTGTGTGTGTGTGGTACTGGGGATTAAATCCAGGGGTGTTCTACCTCTGAGCTACATCCCCCAGTCCTATTTTATTTTTTATTTTTAAAACAGGATCTTGCTAAGTTGCTGAGGGTCTCACCAAATTGTTGAGACTGGCCTCAAACCTGCAATCTTCCTGTCTCAGCCTCCCAAGTATTGGTATTACAGGCATGTGCCACCATGCCTGGCTGTTCAGTATGTATCTTATTATTATTATTTTTGGTACTGGTGATTGAACCCAGGGACATCCTACCCCCAAGCTAAACCCCCAGCCCTTTTATATTTTTATTTTTTATTTTGGAACAGGGTCTTGCTGAGGCTTTTGCTAAAAAAATGCTGAGGCTGGCCTCAAACCTGTGATCCTCCTGCCTCAGCCTCCCAAGTACTGGGATTATAGGATGTGCCACCAGGCCCAGCCATTCAGTGTATATCTTATAATTAACCCAATATGCATTTCCCTCTTTTGCTGTTAATCTTTCCACCCTGACTACATATTCATTCACCCACTACTTATCAAGGCCCTCCTATGTGCCAGGTATTATGCTAAACGCCAGGAGTGTCTGTAGCCAACGAGACAGAACATCCCTCATGGTTTTCATTTTGGCTTCGACAGTGTCCATGATCTCGTGTTTCTGAAATCAGCATATGCAGAGCCCATCTCATTACACCCATCCTCTATTTCAAACCTTACAACAATCCTATAAAGTTGTTATCATCGGCGTCTCAAAACTTCTTTCCCACAAGTGTGCAGTTTATTGGCAATAAATAAATGGCAGACTTGCCTTGTAGAACGCAGCCAGCGATTGGTCAGTGTCGGATAGAGCCTTCCAGGGAGGCACACAGGGTGTGAGCCCATGGAATAGTGCAGAGCCCTGCAAAGACCCTCCACCAGCCCCGCCACCTGCCCCCTCCAACCTCACAGACTGCTCAAGCAGCTGTCTCCTCTCCAGCAGAAACACATACCCAGTCTTGGGGCTTCTGAACATGATATCATTTGTGAGTGTGCGCACAGCCACCTTTCCTGCATCGTACTCAGTGGAGCCCCCTCGCAAGAAAGGACTTTGGAGACACCTTAATGTTTTTTTTTTTTTTTTTGGTACTGGGGGTTGAACCCAGGGGCATTCTACCTCTGAGCTACACCCCCAGCCCTTTGTATTTTTTATTTTGAAACATGGTCTTGCTAAGTTGCTGAGGCTGGCCTCGAACCTGTGATCTTCCAGTCTCAGTCTCTCAAGTACTGGAATTACAGGTGTGCACCACCACACCCAGCCACCTTAGTATTTTTTACATCATTTTAGCGATAGGAAATTGACAATAGGGAGGTTCCAAAATGTACTCACAGTAAGTAAGTGGCTGATTCAGGGTCATCCTTGGGCCTGTCTTCCAAATCGGAGCTCTCACCCTGAGAGCTGGGGGACCACTGTCACCCCTTGACACCTCCAAGAGTTGCCCTCGGTAACATGGGAGCAATATCGCCCACTTTGGGGGATTGTCCAAGTTAAACAAAATAGTAAATGCAGTGTTTGGCATGGAGTTTGGTGCAGAGCTGGATGACGTTAGCTCTGTCTCTTCCTCCACGTGAGCCCCGCCTCCCCTTTTATACCCACATCTTCTCTCCAAAGCCTTCCAGGTCTGGGCAGTCAGGCAGTGGATCTCATAATCAGAAACGTCCAACCTCCATCCTCCCTCCATTTGTGAAACACACACACACACACATACACACACACACACACACACACACACACACAGCAACCTGATTCGGTCAGAGGTGATCCCAAATGATCCTGAGGTGAGGTCCCAGACCCACTTTTGCAAATCCTGTCCTGGGGTCTGGAGGAGGCCAGCTGGACAGCCCAGGGGAAATCCGAACTGTATGAGATATGTGCCCGGAAGCCGGGCGCGGTGGCACGTGCCTAGTACTTGGGAGGCTGAGACAGGAGGATCCTAGGTTTGAGGATAGCCTCAGCAACTTAGTTAGACCTTGTTTCAAAATAAAGTAGGGATGGAGATGTAGCTCAGAGGTAGAATGCCCTGGGTTCAATCCCCAGTACCAGATGCGCGTGTGCACGTGTACACACACACACACACACACACACACACACACACACACAGAAAGATGTGTGCCAGGCAGGCCTACTTAACAAGCAGCAACTTGAGTTTCAGCAGTGATAACTCAAAACATTATACTTAATGAAAAACAATATCCCATAGGAGATGTATGTAATGATTTGAAGTCTTTTCCTGCCATTAAGTGATGAGACTATTTTCCTATATTGTCTTCCGGAAGATTTATTGTCTGGCTTTCACACTAAGGCATACAGGCCGCTGGGCTGGGGTGTAGCTCAGTGGTATTAAGCTCGCCTAGCCTGTGCAACGGTTCCATCTCCAGCACTGGAAAAAAAGCAATCTGCTTGGATTTTATGTTGTGTGTGTTGAAGGAAATGGTGGGAGATAAATTACTTTCCCTATAGATACTGAGCTTTCCCGATACCATTTATTAGGACGAGTGGTGGTCATCTAATCTCCACCGAGGTGAGGTCGGCTTCGGAGCGCTCTCTCCTGTGTTTCTCCGTCGATCCTTGTGCTCGCGCTTCACTGGCGCAGTCTCCGGAGCTTTAGAACAAGTGTTTTCATCTTGTTCTTTTCCAAGACTGTATTTTTGCCTGGTCAGACCCCTTCATTCAGGTCTCTGCTCAGACGTCCCTTCCGCAGAGGGGCCAGAGCCCGAGCACCCCAGAATGGCCTCTCTCACCATCCCTATCTCCTTGGCTGCTTTGGCTATTCTCCTCCCCCTCCTCCCCCTCCTCCCCCACTCTTCCCCTTCCCCTCCTCTTCCTTCCCTCCTCCTCCTCCCCTTCCTCCTCCTCCCCCTCCTCCCTCTCCTTCTCCTCCTCCTTCTCCTCCTCCTCATCCTCCTCCATGGTACTGGGGGTTGAACCCAGGGGTATTCTACCCCTGAACCACACCCCAGCCCTTTATTTTATTTTTTGTTTTTAAAACAGGGTCTCACTAGGTCCCTGAGAGTCTCACTCTTGCTGAGGCTGGCCTTGAACCTGTGATCCTCCTATCTCAGCCTCCCAAGTACTGGGATCACAGGCATGTGCCACCAGGCCTGGATTCTTCTTCTTTTTTTTTTTTTTTGCAGT
The DNA here is from genome assembly GCA_004027185.1 of Glis glis. NCBI lineage: Eukaryota > Metazoa > Chordata > Mammalia > Rodentia > Gliridae > Glis > Glis glis. Next base: position 41,717 of record PVJS01005130.1, read on the forward strand.
ACTAGGGATGGAACCCAGGGGCATTCTACCTCTGACTCCACCCCCAGACCTATTTTTTATTCTTTATTTTGAAACAGGATCTCACTAAGTTGCGGCAGGCCTCACTAAGTAGCTGAGGCTGACCACGAACCTCTGGTCTCAGCCTTCCAAGTACTGGGATTACAAGTGTGCGCCACCACGCCTGGCTTCTGGCTTCTTCTTTTCTGATGGAACCCAGGGCCTCTCTCATGCTAGGCAAATGCTCCACCACTGAGCTACATCCCCAACCCAGCTTTGGTTTTCTTCCTGCCTGATATCACACTGCCTGATATCACTACCTGCGTGCTTATTTGCATATTTTTGGTATACAGGCACTAGAAGGGAAATGTCAGAAAGGCAGGGACTTGGCCCTGGTGTGTTTCTAGTGACATCATAAGTAATGTTTGGCGTGTGGGAGGCCCTCGATAAATATTTGCCAGGGTGAATGCCTGAGTGACTAACTGAGCGAGGCACAGGAGGGCGGTAAGCTGCGAGCTGGATCATATTCTAATAGTGGAAGGGTCACTCTAATTGTAACATGGGCCGTGGACCACAGTGGGGCAGCTGCAGGCTGGCAGGCTTCTAGGAGGTGACAGTTCTCCCAGGCTTGACGTGGTGGCATTGCTAAAGGGTGGTGGAGAGGGGACAGAGAGGCTTGGGAGCGGGCAGCCGGGGGACTGGACGGCCAGGGGCTGAGGATGGAGAGAGGAGGGAGACAGGAGGTCAGTGGAGTTAGGACTGAGGGGTGTGGTGGCGTTTACAGCTGCAGCTGAAGCCTCTTTGCAGCCAGAGGCAAAACCCGGAGCCCACGAGGAAGACGTGGGGGTGCCTGAGCGAGTCCAGGAGACACTGACTAAGGGCCTGGGCCCCCTTCAAATTCACCTCCATCTTTTCCTGAGGAGCGGAGGGAAGGACTTCTTACCAGAGGGGGGCCGCACCTGCCGCGGGACTGCTGGGAGCAGCTCGAGTCGGCGCAGGTATTTCACACTCTCTGGCATCTGCGCGCTGCGGGCTCCCCCAGGACCCCGGAAGAAATACCATCCAATAACCAGCAAATATCCCCGGCCTCCCAGAGACGGTGTTGCCAGTGACCTTGGCAGTAATGACCTTCAGAGGAGAATCTGAGCGAGCACAGAGCCGGCTGGAGAAAATTCTCCACCCCACGAGCCGCAGCCCCAGAGACTTCACAGGGCACGGCCGCTGCCTCCGTGGCCCGGCAGCAATTAGATTCCTCCTCTGCATCAAACGCACCAAGATGAAACAGGTAGAGAGGTGGCGAAGATCTGCCTTCGGCCGGCACCCTGGCTTTTGTTCCGGTGACTCTCAGGACGCAGTATGACACTGGGCCCCGTTCCAGGCTCGGCTCCCCAGCAAGGATGAATTCACAGCCACAGCCGCACAAAGCCAGGCCCCAGGCGGCCTCCGAGGTGGTCTCTCCTTGGATGGCCGTGGCTTGGGTCCTGCTTGGCGGTGGGGGGAGCAGTGGTTTCTCATGACATGAGAATTTGACTCAACCCCTCCTTAACCAGGGGGTAGCCATCCCGCGGCAGGGGCTGGCCACCCCGCGCAGGCCAGGGGCATCTTGGGGAGCATTTGGCTCACCGGATGGAACCCCAGTCTCCTAGCTGTGGGCCACAGGAAACACCGTGTTTCTTCTCTTCTGGCTGCTAGGCTCTGGCATACGCGGTTCCTGCAGCCTTTCCAGCCCCTTCTTTCCCTGGCCAGCCTTTTGCCCTGCAGTGCGCCATCAGTGGCCACCAACGCCATTCTGTCATTCCCACCTGCCCGCCAGGTGTCCCTCCACTGGCTCCCACAGGCCCCGGGTCCCCTCCTGGTGCTGACCACACTGGTATCTTTTTGTGTTTACTTGCTTTTCTCTCCCTAGACCAGGCCGAGACAGGGACCGTGTGCCAATCTTCCTTACACCCCGTGTGCCTAACCTGGTGTCTGGAACATGGTGGGCCCTCAGTCAAGGTTTGTGGAGAGAATGAAATAAATTAATACCACTGTATTAGTGAAAAACAACTGGAGGGTTTAAATTTTGCAGTTGAGCTGGGCATGGTGGCACACGCCTGTAATCTCAGTTCTTGGGAGGCTGAGACAGGAGGATTGCAGGTTTGAAGCCAGCCTCAGAAACATAGTGAGTGAGATGCTCAGCAACTTAGCAAGACTGTTTCAAAATTATTATTTTTTATTTATTTTATTTATTTTTTTGGTACTGGGGATGGAATCCAGGGGCATTCTATCTCCGAGCTATACCCCCAGCCCCATTTTATTCTTTATTTTGAAACAGGGTCTCACTAAGTTGCGGAGGGCCTCACTAAGTTGCTGAGATTGGCCGCGAACCTGTGATCCTCCTGTCTCAGCCTCCCAAGTACTGGGATTAACAGCGTGCGCCACCACGCCCGGCTGTTTCAAAATTAAAAAAAAAAATAAAAAGAGCTAGGGGTGTAGCTTGGAGATAGAATGCCCCGGGTTCAATCCCCAGCACACACACACACACACACACACACACACACACACACCGTAATTGACCTCAGAAGGGGCAGGGTTCCTATGGACCAATTGGTGTGGACAAATCAGGGTGTGGCAACCCCAGGGACCTGGCTCTGCCGCCATTTTTAAATGGACTCCACAAACTTTAGCCCCAAGATCTGGGATTAAGACTCAGCTCATACACCCATCTGCTGTGTGTCCCTGAGCACGGGCAGCTCCCCCTCTGTGCTTGTTTGGTTCTTCATGGAGTAAAGTGGCTGGACTACATACTTAGTGCTAACCTGTATAATTTAGGATGCTTACAAGTGCAGGCAACATTGTAAATGCTTCTCATGTATTATCTCACTTAATGCTCATATGACCCGATCTATGCATGGGGTGTGCTCATATTGCTTGTTTGGGGGGAGTATTGGGTAGAACCCAGGGGCATTCTACCTTCAAGCTATACCCCATCCCTTTTTAAATTTTTTGTTTTGAAACAGGGTCTCACTAGGTTGCTGAGAGTCTCGATAAGTTGCTGAGGCTAGCCTCAAACCTGTAATCCTTCTGTCTCAGCCTCCTAGGTACTGGGATTACAGGTGTGCACCACCACGCCCAGCTTGTTATTCTCATATTCTTAATGAGGAACTGAAGTCTAGAAAGGTTGAATAACTCACCCGAAGTCATACAGCTAGCCATGGATGGAACTGGGGCTTTCCCCCAATAATCTGTTTCCAGAGCCCACATCTGAAACCCAGAGCTGCGCCCCCTCTCGGCTGGAGGACTTAGAAGCCTCGGAGTAGCTGGGATTACAGGTGTGCACCGCCATGCCTGGCTAGCAAAGTGGCCTTTTTCCTTCTTTCTTCTTTTCTTTTTTTTTGCAGTACGGGGGGGGGGGATGGAACCCAGGGGCATTCTACCTACACCCCCCGCCCTATTTTTTTTTATCCTTTACTTTGAAACAGGTCTCACTAAGTTGCAGAGGGCTTCACTAAATTGCTGAGGCTGGCCGCAAACCTGGATCCTCCGGTCTCAGCCTCCCAAGTACTGGGATTACAAGCGTGCGCCACCACGCTTTTTTTCTTGTTGCAGTGCTGGGATGGAACCAGGGCCTCATGCAGGCTAGGCAAGCGCTGAGCCACTGAGCCACACCCTCAAGCCCCAGTATTACAGTATCTTATTGAAGATATTGCCACTGGATGCTCTCAGAGCCCATTTTTAACTGGCCACTTCTGAGAGGCAGAGGAATTCAGCCTGTCTGCTCTGCCCTCGTGTTGGTCAGAGAGGAGACGAAGGAGGTGCAGGCTCAGGAGTGGGACAGACCGGGGTTGGAGTCTCAGTCCTGCTGTGCACCTGCTGCAGAAGGGAGTCAAGCCCAGCGCCCCGCTAAGTTTTCATGGTGACATCTGTAGAGTGGAGATGGAATCCCTCCTCAGAGGCCGTGTGGAGGAAATAATACAGATAGGGCTACCAGCTTTAGCCAGTCAAAATACAGGATGCTCAAATAAATTTGGAGTCCAGGTCAACAATGAATAGCTTTGTAGTGTAAGTATGTCCCACGCAATATTTGGGACCTACTGCTAGTGAATTATTCCTCATTGGCCTGGAATTCAAATTTAACTGGGTGTCCTGTGTTCGATCTGCCTTGTGTACAGAGGAAGCGATTCGCATGGTTCCTGTCCCGGTCAAAGTGATTGATAAACTTCAGAAAGAATCCGCTGAAGCCCACGCTTTGCAAGTCCCGGGGCTCACCTGGGAGGCCTCGTTTGGACTCACCTGAGTGCGGGTAACTGAACCCGATTCATCCTGGGGCTGCACTGTCTGTGGATTTGTGTGGATGGGCCCAGGATTTTAGAAGTGTCTTAAAAGGGCCTTTCCTAACCGCAAGTCCCTGTACACGGGGCGGGGCTGCCCGGTCCCGGCCAGGCTCGCTGCAGTCCGTTCCCTAGCCAAGGGCGCCACCTCGCGGCAGCATTGGGCTGGCCAGCTGCTCTTGGGGCTCTAGCAGAGGCTGGGACCCACCTGGCCAGAGAGGCCCTCATTGCCCGATCCAACCCCAAAGAGCTTCCCTCCATTTCCCTAGTTGGCCTGCTCTCTCCCTTCCTCCATCTCTGCCGTCTCCAGCATCCCGAACAACACGGGCACATACTGCAGAGGTTCTCAGGCCACAGGGGCGTGAGAAACAGTAGTGAGTCAGGGATCAGAAGAGCCTTGGTAAAGGGCTGGGGGGGGGGTCGTGCAACTCCTTGATGCACTATGGTGGTGCACACTTGCAACCCCAGAATTCAGGAGGCTGAGACAGGAGGATCGCAGGTTCAAGGATAGCCTCAGCAAGTAGTGAGATTCTCATCAACCTGATTGATGAGACCCTGTTTAAAAATAAAAATAAAATAGGGCTGGGGGTGTAGCTTGGGTTCAATCCCCAGTACCACAAAAAAAGATTATAATACTCCCTGTTTGCATATCTTCAAGGACTTTAGGGAAGAAAAATTGATCGTATATGCACAAGTGCTCTAAAAACCATGAAGTGCATCAGAGTGTAAATAATTATACAGTATATTATTACATAGCATCCACGATAATACAGCACTGTGTTATTAATAACAGTAATAACAGTGACATTTCAGCTGGGTGTGGCCGTACATACCTCTAATCACAGTACTTGGAAGGCTGAGACAGGAGGATCACAGATTCCAGGCCAGCCACAGCGACTTAGCAAGGACCTCGGCAACTTAGTAAGACCCTGTTTCAAAAAAGTATATATATTAAAAAGGGCTCAGAGGTAGAATGACCCTGGGTTCAATTCCCAGTACCAAAAAAAAAAAAAAAAAAAGACATTTCCCAGGCACCCAAGACTCCAGCTCTGATCACTGAGCGACTGAGACATGGGCTCCTCCCTGTCCCCACCATACAACTTGGATTTTCAGAACCAGGACGCTCCACTCCAGGACAGCCTGGCCGACCGCATGAGGTCCTTCCTTCCAGCATCCGGGAGGCAGGACGCTCGTGCGGCAGGTAGGGCCTGGGTCGGCCTGTCCTTCCAACAGACACCCTGAGCCTTGGTCTCCTGGTCTATTTAATGGGGATGACAGACAGTAGCCTCCCTTCTCGTGAGGATTAAATGAGATAAGCGTGAAGCCCTGGCAAACTCTACATAACTTCTAGTTGCGATTTCCTTGGGGGGCTGGCTGTGACTCTGACTGGAAGCAGCATGGAGAAAGGGAGGTCGCGTGGGCTTTGTAGCCAGACAGACGTGACTTTGAGTATCGGCTCTGTCATCAGCATCATCGCCGGGGACTCTGGGGGCGTCTGCACAGTCTGAGCCAGTTTTCTGCCCGTGAAACAGGGATAAAAATAGAACCATCTCCACGGTTGGGGTTAGATGACATCATTTTGTAAAGTGCTCTGCATGTCTGTCGCTGCCTAATTACCAGATGAACAGCAGCTCTTACATATCCCTTCCTCCTCCTTAAGTCTGTCTGTCCGTCCGTCCGTCCATCCATCCATCCATCCATCCATCCATCTATCCATTCAAAATGTCTACTAAACTCCTACTGCAGGCCAGATCCCTGTCTAGTTGCTGGGGATACAATGATAACAAGAGATGAGGGCTGCTCCGGGAATTTTCAGTCTTGTAGGGGAAGAGTAATAAGGAGAATTGCTTCCAGGGGCTGGGGCGTGGCCCAGTGGTAGAGCGCTTGCCTAGCATGTGCAAGGCCTTGGGTTTTTTTTTTTTTTTTTCGGTACCGGGGATTGAACCCAGGGGCATTCTACCTCCAGGCTTCACCCCAGCCTTATTTTTTATTCTTTATTTGAAACAGGGTCTCACTAAGTTGCGGAGGACCTCACTAAGTAGCTGAGGCTGGCCGCTAACCCGGATCCTCTGGTCTCAGCCTCCCAAGTACTGGGATTACAAGCGTGCACCACCACGTGGCGAGGCCTTGGGTTTAATCCCCAGCTCTGCAAACAAACAAACAAACACCCACTTCCATTTATTGAGCACCTACTGTGCAGCAGACACCATGCTAGGACTTTACACAGTCCTCCCAGCAAATCCTCATGCAGCCCAGGGGACAGGACCCTGAGGCCTTGTTCTCAACGTTGCTCTGGGCGTCCGTGCTCCATGCTGTGGGGGTGCGTTTCCGAGTGAGGTGTGGGAGGGTGTGACCACCCTGGCAGAGAGTGGAGGCCGGAAGGAAGGAGGGAGCAGGGAGAAGATCTGCAGTAACCTTGCCCTGGAACGAGAGCAATGGCCGGAGGGGTGGATAGGAGCAGCCTGGCGAGGCGGGCGTGGTGGGATCCTGTGCCTCCATCTCCTCGCCCCTGAGTTGATAGAAGGGGAGAGAACACGCCCAGTAGATGGCTGAGCAGCTGGTCCACCCAGCAGGACAGGGAACCCAAGAGGAAGAGAGGATGGGAAAAGCTTTCTTTAGAGTTTGATGTTCAATAAGTAAGTCAAAGTGCTGCGTCCCAGGACTCACTCTATTCCAATCCCCACGGCTCTGTACTGCCCCGTCATCACCCCAGTCTATACAAGAGGGAACTGAGGCTCAGAGAGGTCAAGTCTCTTCCCAAGACCACACAGCTCTGGAGTAGCAGACCAGGATTTGAACCTGCGCCCGCCTGGCTCCAAGCCTGACGGGAGAGGGAAGATTGCCGGGGGGGGGGTTCAAAGTTCCCAAGAAACTCAAGCCTGGGGGTGTCCGACCGTCAGAGCCAGGCCTCAGAACTACCCAGCAGCTGAGAGACACTGGCCACGCCCTCAGCCCGTCCTGCTCTTGGCCCGGGAGACCCTCTGGGGCGCAGCCTGGGACACAGGGCTGCCGGCCCGCACAGGGGTAGTGTCCATGCACCAGCTCCCCACTCTCTCCTGCAGGGCCTCATGGGTGACAGACGAGATACACATGCTGGGGACTGATCTGCCACTTTGGGGTTTGGAGAGAGGAAGTATTGCAAGAGGGGAGGGGAGAGAAGCTTGGGAGAACTTGGGGCCCCTCAGGAGTGAGCCAATATGTTAGAGGCACCAAGTGAATCACCAACAAAACTGCGGCAGGGGTCCTGCTGCTTTCGGGGCTGTATACCCCCCACCAGGTTTTGTGCCATGAGCACCTTCTTCTTCTTCTTCTTCTTCTCCTTCTCCTTCTCCTTCTCCTTCTCCTTCTTCTTCTCCTTCTCCTTTTTCTTCTCCTCCTCCTCCTCCTCTTCCCCCTCCTCTTTCTTTGTGGTACTGGGGATTGAACCCAAGGGCATTCTAACTCCAGGCTACACCCCCAGCCCTATTTTTTATTCTTTATTTTGAAACAGGGTCTCACTAAGTTGTGGAGGGCCTCACTACTTGCTGAGGCTGTCCTCGAATCTGCAATCCTCCTGTCTCAGCCTCTCAAGTACTGGGATTACAAGCGTGCGCCACCACACCTGGCTGAGCCTTTCTTCTTTACACCTTATTTAGTCCTCATGACCTCCCTGCGACATAGGAACTGCTATCCTTCTCATGTCACAGAGAAGAAAACTGGGGCACAGAGAGGTTAAGTAACCTGTGCAAGGTCACACAGTGGGTCACTATTCCTGCTTAACCCCTCCCATTCTCCCTGGTATGTCTGGCAGCCCTGAGGAGCAGAGGAGAACATGGGGGCTGGGCTGGTGCAAGGTGGTGAATGTAGCCCCGAATTTCCTGCTGGGGCAGAAAGGGGAGGCAGGTGATGTGAACCCTGGATGTGTTCTCCCCTGACTTTTCTTGTGACCTCGAGTGGTCTGTCTCCCTCTGGGACAATAGCCCCCGTGTATTTTTATTTAGATGATGTGCATTTAGATGTGCATTTAGATGATGTTTCAGTTCTGTCCAGATTGAAGTGACATGCGTCCGAGAGCCCTGGGACAGTGGCCTACCTGGGGCGTCAAGAAGCCAGCGGCCCAGCGCTCAGCCGGACCCTGCCGGGCAGGAGCAAACGCGCCCCTGGTCTGCGCCCTGGCCGCTGCGCGCCGGTGGACTCGAGGCGCCCTGGCCGCCGCGCCGCAGCCACTGGAGGGCGCTGTCTCCTCGCGGTTCTGGCGGAGCTCGCTCGCCGCCGTCCGATGTCCACAGCCAGGACCTGGAGCCGGGTCCCGGACACCTCGGGACGCAGCCGGACCCACGCAGGCCATACGGGGGCCAGCAGGACCGGCTCCTTGGAAGGACGTGCCAAAACCCAGGGACGCCTGGGGCTGCAGGACACAGATGTCTGGTGAGCTCTGGGCAGATTGCTGAGCCTCTGTGAGCCTCAGTTTCTGCCTCTGTAGAATGGGGACTGGGATGTCTACCTTCCCCGGACTGTTGTAACAAGTGCTGTCAATGAGGAAGCGCGTGCGAGTGCCTCAAAGGATCCAGAGGCTGTCTGTGCCAGAGTGTGTATTTATATATCACCTGGAAGAATAATAGGATGCCCTTTTCTTTCTCTTTCTTTCTTTCTTTCTTTCTTTCTTTCTTTCTTTCTTTCTTTCTTTCTTTCTCTTTCTTTCTTTCTTTCTTTCTTTCTTTCTTTCTTTCTTCTCTATCTCTCTCTCTCTCTTTCTTTCTTTCTGTACTGGGGATTGAACCCAGGGGCATTCTACCTCTGAGCTATACCTCCCGCACTCTTACTATTTCCTATCTTTAAACGGGGTCTTATTAAGTTTCTGAGGGCCTTGCTAAGTTGCTGAGGTTGGCCTTGAACCTGTGATCCTCCCGTCTCAGCCTCCCAAGCACTGAGATAACAGGCATGCGCCACCACACCTGGCTTTCGGATATCCTTTTGGTAAGGGACTAACATTTGGTAAGGGTCCCTGACCTTAGAACTGGCTTAGGCACAGAAGCAACTGTCTCCACATAGTCTCACAGTGGCCCCTTGAGGCACAAATTATCATTTTCGTTTCACAGCTGGGAAAATTTAGGCTCAGAGAGGTGGTGTGGCTTGCCCTGGGTCCCACAGCCACTGGGTGGGCTCACTGGAACTCAAATCCTGGTCAGCCTGACTCTAGGGACTCACCCCACACCAGGACACTGCTGCCTGGTGCCTCCTGCCGAGTGGGGAAGGAGTTGTGCTAGCCCTGCCCAGGTCTCTCAGGCGGAGGTTCACGGGTGACCTTCACTTAGTCCTTGGAAGTGCAGGATCCCCCTGAACCAGTCTGTTCTTTTTTTCTTTCTTTTTTTTTTTTTTTTGTACTGGGGATTGAACCCAGGGGCATTCTACCTCTGAGCTACACCCCCAGACCTTTCCATTTTTTTTTTTATTTTGAAACAGGGTCTCACTAAGTTGCTGAGGGCCTCGCTAAGTCTCTGAGGCTGGCCTCCATTCTGATCCAGTCTGCGCTTGCCGTGGACGTGCAGCTCAGGGGTCAGCGCTTCCCGGGCTGTCCTTGATGTATGTGATATTCCTCCCGCTCCCTGGGGAGCAGAGTGGCTTTGCTTTCGGGGGTGGCTTTTCCCACGGCCTGACAAGCTCACAGGAGCAGCGGCAGATGAATGGAAGCTCCACCGTCGGCCCCCACAGGCTGCTGGAGCATTGGGGTGCAGGGATTTGCAGTGGAGGGGCACCACGAGGTGACCCTGTGGCAAGGCTGGACGTTTTCCTCAGTTTCTCTCTCTGTCTTGAATGCCCTCTGCATGGTTATAGAGGAGCAGGAAGGGGGCCTAGTGACCGTGACTTCTGTTCTCTTTCTTCCTGCAGCTTGAGCAGGGGGGACAGAGAGTGACAGCCAGGCCGGGTGGCCTCTGGAATCCTCTTGCTGGGGCTTCTGGGGTCCCAGAGGCGTGGAATCGAGGTGCTAGGGGAGCCTTAGAGGTCGAATAAGTCCCCCACTCAGGGCAGAGATGCGAAAACTGAGGCCCAGAGAGAGGCCCAGGCCTGCGGAGGCCGGCCAGTAGCGACGCATTTTGCTAAGTCACCCAGCGCCTGGAGCTGGTTAGTTCAGGAAACCCAGACAAGGAGCAGGGGATGGGACGGAGGGGACAGGGAGGGGACAGGGAGGGGCTGACCTTGCTCTTTGAAAGCGCTCTGATTGTCTTCTTCTGACGTCAGCCCTCGGGCAGATAATGGCCACAGAAAGCAAATATTATGAGAGTAAATGTGTCAACACAGGGCTGGTGGCGGTTCAGAGTCACAGTGAGCCGAGGACTCGGCCCCACCAGACCAGCCTCCTGGTGCCTCTCCCAGCCGGGGAAGCAGGACCCTCGGCAGAGATGGGGCAGGCTCCTCCAGAAAGGCCACAGCGGGCTGAGGGCCGGGCGAAGCCAGGACGGTTCTGGAAGGATCGAGAGGCACAGCATGCTCAGGGGCTAGACTAGGAGAATGTCCAGGGATGCAAACAAAACTGCCCGGCATGCAGTACCCAGCCTTGCCAGGCCTGATTGAGCGCTTTTTAGAGATTATCTTGTTTACTCTGTCCATAGCTCTAGGGAACAAGCATTGCTGTCCCCATTTCGTAGAGGAGGATGCCAAGGCTCAGAGAAGTTAAGCAACTTGCCCACGGTCACACAGACGGGAGCCAGTGGAGTGCGGGTTTGATGGCAGGTCTGTCCGATTCTGTTACCCTGGTGTGTTTCAAGGTCCAGACCAGGGACCTTCTTGCAGGAAGGAACCAGGAACCCTTGCCAGAAAGGAGATGCCCGGGCCTCACCCCAGATCTACGGAACAGAACCTTCCAGAGGGCCTGGGAGCCACCAGGGAAGAGATAGGAGGAGAGCCACCAGGACCTGGGGACAGCTGATCCGTAGCAGGGGCTGGCCAGATTTTTCTACAGTAAACAGAGTAAATCTAGAGTAGATTCAAATTCTAGCATAGAGAGTAAATTTAAATCTAAAGTAGACTTAAGTTCTAATGTAGAGAGTAAATCTCTTAGACTTTGCAGGGTGTTTTTTTTTTTTTGCAGTACAGGGGATTGAACCCAGGGGTGTTTTACCTCCGGGGTACACCCCAGGCCCTCTTTTTTATTCTTTTATTTTGAAACTGGGTCTCACTATGTTGCAGAGGGCCTCACTAAGTAGCTGAGGCTGGCCACGAACCTGGATTCTCTGGTCTCAGCCTCCCAGGTACTGGGATTACAAGCATGCGCCACCACGCCCGGTTCTTTGCAGGCTTTTATAGTCTGTGTTGTAACTCTTGCCATCATAGCATGAAAGTGGTCACAGATAACACGTGAACCACAGTGATTGCGTGCCAATAAAACTTTATTTACAAAGCGGCGCACGGTGTTTTGCCATCCCCTGGCTTGGTCTACAGCTTGCCAGTGCCCTCGGAGCCTCTCTCTCCTGCTGTCTTCCCAGCAGCCCCCGGAGGAGGCTGGGTCACCTCCCTTCTACAGAGGAGGAGACTGAGGTCCGGGGAGCTTAGATGCCCCGGGTGGCACAGGAGTGTGCGGCAGAGCTGGGGTGGAGCCGACCTGACGCCTGGTCCCGTGCGCTGGAAATGCGAACCCAGCCAGGATGCGGGCAGTGGGATTGCTATTATTTAATGAAAGTGGCCCCTGTCATTGAGCACCGACCATGCCAGGCACGGCGTCCTTAACCGCAGACGAGCTGCTACCCAGATGTTGGATGTCATTGTCTCTGCCACATGAGGCCG